>JAXBDA010006139.1:1998-13703 GCA_036023075.1 Gaultheria prostrata | reverse complement strand
AAGCGGGTTTATTGGAAATCCTAATACCTCTCATACAAGAACCTGGCAAATCCAGAAAATAATTTCGCGAAATATTTACTCTCGCTACTAAATAAATCCACATTAGGCATGTTATGACCCTTATTCTTCGGGTAAAATTCGGACATTTTTCACTCCGGGATATGCTTTGTGGATTCAGTTCTCTATGTTTTCCCAAGAATCTGGAGATGTGATCTATCTGGAAGGAAAATCAACTTGCAATCCTGCAAAATCGAAATGGATCTTAGAATGGTAAGACCGAAGTCCAAATTTTTATTTCCCGGTCAGTACCAAAATCCATTTTTTACAATGTTAATGATCAGGGGGAGAAACTGTCCTTAATATCAAAATCCAAGCAATTTGGTGTGTGTTTTAGCTTCGAAATGCAGGTTATGTCCAGGATAGTCAAATTGTAAGATGTAAGAATGCAATGTCTCAGTAACATGGTAACAAGAAATGAACAAACCTGGAACTAGTATTATAAAGGAAAAACATTATATGATCCATACATCATTCCCAAAATGAACTAGCGAAGCATCTTCATTTGGAGAAATAATCACGGGAAAATAATACAAATTCTTTAAACATTGTCCCACTTCTGTTCCCTAACAAGGGGCGGAGCCAGAACACTATGGCAGGCGGGGTTCAATTGCTTAAAGCATAACAACGAGGAAAAAAAATACACCCGACATGCAAAATAGAAAGGAGTAGAGTATATATCTATTACTAGTATACAATTCCAAGTACAATAGACCCTCAAAAGCTACACTGAAATGCCAAACAAAAAGTAGCTAAGTAGACATGCATATACCTCTGTAACTTATACCCGTGTTCACAATGGACCCCAAGAAGCTACACTTAAGAAGCAACTCGGTGTTTACCTCATTAAAGCAGTTATTTAGTTATTGGAGTTGCATATCTATGACAGTATACAATAACTCGATGCGAGGATTGGTGGTTCAAAACTTCTAAATTCGTCCAAGGCAATGGTGGACAGCGAGAGAGGGTTTCCGTTCCAGCCAAACAAACCAAATTGGCTCGGGGGTTTTTTTCCGTGGAAAGAGAGTGTGTTAAACAGAGAAGGAAAAAAATAGGCGTGGTAAGGGCAAGTAGTTGTAGTAGTTGCCAAACTCTTGAGGCAAGAAGTACCATATACATGGGGAAAATACGCAAAATTCTCAAGAATAGTACACCTAACCCATGGGAAAATGCCACCTCAGTGGGGTCAAGTGACTCCACTTGACTCCCTCTCTTGTTTTCTTCCTAACATTCACTGGCAGCAATGCCTAGTATGTAAGACGGTAAGAAACTTAATGTTTGGTTATCAAAGAATGCG
The DNA here is from genome assembly GCA_036023075.1 of Gaultheria prostrata. Taxonomy (NCBI): domain Eukaryota; kingdom Viridiplantae; phylum Streptophyta; class Magnoliopsida; order Ericales; family Ericaceae; genus Gaultheria; species Gaultheria prostrata. The sequence continues at coordinate 12,349 of JAXBDA010006139.1, read as the reverse complement.
ATGATATGGCAAGGAAGCCAATAAACTCATAATGTGATAATGTAAATAATACAATGCCAACTAGCTACTTCGTCAAATGAATTGGGTTGTGTTTCCCTCTCTTTTAAAAATCATATTTTGTCCTTCCACTGCTTAAGATGAGACATAACATATCTGAAATGTCAGAAGACGAGGAAGAACTCAAGAAGTTCCAAGACTCGAGCATCAAGCGTTTCCTCGATCCCTTGAAATGAACAACCTGCAGGAGTTGAAAAAAATTCCCTTACAATCTTTACGTATACTCCAACCGAAGGAATGGTTCATAAAAAACCTCAAACAACATTTGGTCATCAAAAAATTTTATAAAAAAATCACATTTAGTGTTGCCTGTTGACGTCATCTCTATGCCATCAGCTTTTTCAGATGGTGGATGTTAGTTGGCTGGCACCGGATTTTGTGATCATATCCGATTGATCACCTCTAGGGATTTTGGATGTAAAAAAGAGAGCCGAAGTAATGTGGGATTGCGTTTTCTTCACAAATGGATTATTTGGTTGGAGAGCAGAGCAAGAATCCTTGAGGACAAATTTGACGAAATTGAGACTTGGGTAAAGAGCGTTATTTGCCTTCTTTTTGGGCATCAGTTTCTCCTCCCTCTGAAAAGAATTCAGTTGTTTCTATCCATAGAGATTGAACGGCGGTTCATGATGTGTACTAGAAACGACGTTTAGTTTTGTCACATCTTTTCTTTTGTTTTTCCTTTGTTAGACTTCTTTTCCTTATTTGCTTGCAACTTTTTTAACTGTTATCAACAAAACCATTCTTCTTGATGTTCTAAGAAATAAGCATACCTTTACATCCAAGGGCATCCCATGAAATTGACCTGCACCTTCCGGTGGTGTCCAATTGTAAATAGCACATGGTAAGAAGAGAACAGAAGCACCACCAATTTCTTCTTGAAAAGCTTGTGGTCTGGTAAACCTTTTTGCATCAAAGTAAGGGTGAGATTTTACAACCCAAGCAAGAGCCAATTGATCTCCAAGCATTCGGGAAGCTTTCATGTACTTGGAACTGTATACCTTTAGAACTTCCCCCAGGAAAACCATAGCCCTGCAGTCATACTCACGTTACCATGGCATTATAGACAATGTTGACATTTTCTAATTTCTGCGAATGACTTTTAAGGCATACAGTTCGAGTAAGAAAATGCAAGGGACCCAAGATCTGTTGTAAGCTCTACTTCGTAGTTCGCTATTACTTTCGAGCTAACAAACAAACCTGAGAAATCCAAACCTCCTGCTTCTTGCATTGTTTTGTTGCAACAAATCGGAGCATACAAAACATGAGACACGGATTTGCAATTTGTGTACCTTCGAATCCCATCAGCAGTGCCCCTCACTGCTATAAATCCTGAATTCAGAGGTTGCTCTTTGTTGTTCCTGAAGGTGAGACCCAGATGGAAAGTGGGGTAGTTTTTAAATATCTGCCCTAGGTCATCAACTACTGCTACATCTGAGTCAGTAAAGATGTAATGACTTGAATGCATCTGCCACTGAGAAGCCTCTTCAAGCCTTGTTTCGAGAAAGTCCTGCCAGAGAGTGAAAGTCAATTCCACTTGGTGAGATTAGTTCCGAGACACATTCAATTCACTAGGTATTATTGAGCAGATCCAACACTTTTAAACAAATGAAATTTACTTATGTGTGGACTTGGATGCATAGAAGAGAGAAATGTAAATGGAAATCCTCAAAAAGAAATTAGGCGCCGGAATGTTTCCAAGTAAAAAAGAAAGCCCATAGCTAAAATATAATAGCTACATACAAACAACAAAACATTCCACTTATAGATGCATTTTGCATTCTTACAATGTAAGACCTGATTCTTTGAAGCATCAATTTGTCGCGCGAATATTCACCTTGAATGGGATGTAGAGTGACCCTATTTCTGTGGACCGGAAGCTCAGATGCAGGATTAGTAAGAATTATTATGTTGCTTTGGGGCATTGCCACCTGCAAAAGTCATACAGACCAACAAGGTAAACCTATAAACTCCTTGGAAAACACAAGATGCACCTAAAATAGGTTTATGTTCCGATTAAACGAACCTCAATTCGACCAAAAACATTTCATTTATCTGGAAGAAATACTTAGCTGGATGAAATCAACAGATGATTCATTCTAATATTGTAGACATGAGTAGCCATGTTAAACGCAGCAACAATCCTCATTTGAACGAAATTGCAATGCGATAAAAATTTACAGAACCTAGAACTTTTGAAAGTACATGACCGCCACAACGTTTATGCCAAGGGATCTACAAAGATAATGCATGCCAAGGACAGAACCTAGAACTCCAGTAAGTACAGTGCAACTACGATATTTATGCCAGGGGATGTACAAAGATGCCTCATGGATGATCTATCTAAAGCACTACATTACGTGGCCGAGAAAAATCATAACCATAAATGACCTGTAGAGCTAACAGAGTGAAGCACCAACACTCCTAGAGGCTGGCGGACACAGAGACACGGCAACTACGTATGGGACACGCCATGTGGTGTGTCCAATAAATTTAATTAACTTTTTCAAGGGGTCATGGAGGGGACGCAGTTAACTTTTTCAAGGGGACACGACGGGACACGCAAGGGACACAGCGAGGACACGGCAGGGGTTAAATGAGCAATTTTTTTAAAAATGGGGGTAAACGTGTATTTCTTAAAATATTTTGGGTCAAAAGTGTAAAATGATGTATATATGATGCTTGTTTATATACATATTAAAACTTCATGCTTATACATATAACTATATTTCCATTGTTTATAAAATAAACTTCACTTATTTTTGCCATGTCCCTGCCGTGTCTGTGCTTTTTTCACAAATCTAGTGTCCCGTGTCTCCCATGTCTGTATCTGTATCCGTATCCGTGCAAAATAGGCGGGAGAAATCCAAAGTATAGACAGCATAATTCTCAAACAAAAAATGAACTTAAGAAACCAATTGTTAGTTATTAGCGTTTGTTCCACTATGTCTAATTAAATTTACAAACTTTACGAAACTTATAGCTGACTCTTTCATTTTATTTTTTATCAATTCATATGATCAATAAGCTTCGGAGAATCCAAAGGAATAACCAACTTTCAGTTTGGCGATCATCTCGCAGCTTCCATCTCTAACAAATCATTGAAGAACTTCACCCAAGACCTCACCAGCCCCAACATAAGGAGGTAATTCTAAGCAACCAAACCATTGTCCGCCATTTACTTATGACAAATCATCGATACATCTTTAAAGTACCAAGACAAGCCTTGACTTGAGTTACTATATCTACATTATAAGTGAAAAGGATCAGCATGTAGCAGCAAAAAGGTGTTAAGTTCAATACTTTGTCTCTATTTGTTTTCTAATGTATGAAGTAATGTTAACTTTGACCTTAATTTTTGACTCCTGCAGATCAATAATTAGTGCTGCCTGTAAAATCCCGGAAAGAAATCTAAAATTTCTCTGCCTGGTCGAAAGAAAATCACTTGTTTTCACGCTGTCTGTCCTTATCCAGGTGCATGTATGAATGAATCTTAGGTGATATAGCACAAGGAGATCCTCAATGTAAAGATGAGAATGAAAACACATTTCCAAATAAACAACAGAAAGGAAAAAAGCAATCCTAGAGAAGACAACTTGGAAAAATTCAAACTGACTTAAAGCCCAGGAGTTTCAAATATGGATGCGTGCTTCTTACCTAAACAATTAACCTTCACAGTTTTATAAAGAACAAGAAGAAAAGCAGAGTAAGTTGATTTATTACTCTGCTATAAGGTTCATCACCTGTTAGAATAGTTTATCGGTTAGCTAACTATTGTATCCACACGTCTCATAATATAAATAAAGTTTCTTGTGTTAGGGTTTGTGAACCCTATACACTCTTCTTCTATCTGATAGCATAACCCGAATCCACCTTAGATGTACGAAATCCTACCGCCACTCTACCTTCATCTACTGGAAACCCTAAATCAACCCTATGTAAACAACCCTAAGCCACTAAAACCACCGAAACCTCAGTAAAACCCTAAATCGACCCTTATAGGACCCTGAAACCTAAATCGGCCCTCATACTACCCTTAAAACCCTAAATTGAACCTTATATGACCCTTAAACCTCTCAAAACCCCATCTCTGACCCCAGAAATTCCCAATAAACCTGTACCCAGTTGATTTCGAACCCTAAAACCCATTACCCAGTTGATTTCGAATCTGGTCTCTCGATTTTGGTTGTGTTTGGTGATCTGGTCATAGTTAATCTCGTCAAGCTTGTTGTCGTATTGTGAAGTACCTTAAGGCTCTTCCTGGACATGGTCTATTTTATCGATCCAAAGGTCATTTGCAGGTTGAGGCCTTTACCGATGCTGACTGGGTAGGATCACCATCTGATAGACGGTCCACAACTGGGTATTGTAATTTTGTTGGAGGCAATTTAGTCACATGGAAAAGGAAGAAACAAACGGTTGTCACAGAAGCAGAGTATCAAGCCATGGGTCACACATCTTGTGAAATTGTGTGGTTGAGAGCTTTACTTGAGGAGTTAGGTTTTGGTGTGCAATTACCTATTCCTATGTATGGTGATAATCAAGTGGCGATACATATTGTTTCAAATCCGGTATTTCATGAGAGAACGAAACATATTGAAATAGATTGTCACATTGTTTGCGTTAAGATAGATGGTGGTATTATTATCTGCTCCATTTGTGTCTACAAGAGCTTAGGAGCTTAGTTGACTGATATCTTCACCAAACCGTTGTTTAAACCACGTTTAGAGTTTTTATGTAACAAAGCTGGGATTTTATGATATTTATTCTCCAACTTGAGGGGGAGTTTTAGAATAGCTTATCATATTAGTCCCACATTGGCTAGCTAACTATTGTATCCACTCGTCTCACAATATAAATAAAGTTTCTTTTGTTAGCTAACTTTTCTTCTATCTGATAACAACCCTTATTGAAATTTTCAAGGAAAAGAAGAAGAAAAGCAGAATAAGTTGAGGAATTAGTACTCTCCCACAGGGTTCATCACCCTTACGAAAATTCTGAATTGCGGAGAAAGGCACTTCAACTAAGCCTCATCATTTGGCCCATTGGCCTGCGACCCGCCCGAAGCCCGCTAAGCCCGCTGGGCTTTGCCCTAGCCCGCTACATGGGCGGGCTAGCCCAGCCCGACTTTTCATTGGGCCGGGCTTGGGCCTCAATATTTTCTTGTTGGCCTGCCCGGTAGCCCGACGAACTTGGTAGTTGGTACACTTGATTATTTTTCTTAGTGCACAGTTGGTACACTTGGTAGTTGGTACATTTGAAAATAATAGTAGTAGTACATATGCACACTGCACATACATTGCACTGCCCAAGGTCCCCATTATTCTTTTCTTTTTTTTCCATTTCTTTCATACACTGCCCAAGGTCCCCTTTATTCTTTTTTTTCCCCCTTGTTTTAAAGTAAGAGAGTTTCCTTGGTTTTTGGATATTTTAAAGTAGGGGCAAAAAACACATTAATTTTGGCTCAAAAAAATTATAGGTGCATTTCGGCCCGCCCAAATAGCCCAGCCCAGCCCGCCCGACCGACCGCCCGACTAGGATAAGCCCGTGGGCTGGGGCTGGGCCTGGGCTTCATCTTTTGAGAGATAGCCCGGCCCGCCCGGACCGCTAAAAAGAAAAAGCCCGCTAAGCCCGGCCCATGGGTGGGCTTGGGCTGGAAGTTCGCCGGTTGGGCTGGGCTGGCCCGGCCCGATGATGACCCTTTCAACCCAATAAGCAAATTTGTTTAAATTTGGGAATTAATAGATTACGCAAGTAGAGAGAAAGTCAAACGACTAAACAAGGCATAATGGACAAAGTTTGTAACACTTCTAAACTTCATTGTCCCCTAAACCCTAAAACTTATGAAAAAATAAAGCTTTATTAACATTATGAATCCAAGTCTTTTATTATGCCAATGCTTGTTTAATCATGCTTCTATGTCCTCAACAAATGGGTACAATAATAGCTTTGCACTGCACGATACTTTTATGAGATTACCTTAATGAAGTTAATAAAGGCATTCAGAACGGCCATTGACCTCTCGGCTTTACTATAGGACAAGTTCCCAACAGTAACCGAGTCTCTTGATCCACCATTGATTGGCCTATTAATGGAGGAATCATAAGTGGCAAAGACTGTGACAAAGGAAATGCTCTCTCCAAGATCTGAGTTGTCTGATGAGGGAAAATTGGTTTTGTTAAGAGCTCTAATGCCTGCAACAAGTTCAAAACAATGAAATATGCAGGAGATCGCGTATGATTATCAAAATAATCAAGTGAAAAATAAACATTGGATGTGACTTGTAAATGATCAACTTGTACAACCATCACATACATTCAATTTCGACCTCAAAACTCTAGCTACATATAGACTCCCATAACTAATATACAAGAACATTAGAGGTAAAAATGGAAGTGATAATTCTTGCACGTTTTTCACTGTTCCAAGTATAATCAATGGGGAATTGGAAAGATGACCAAAAGAGAGTAGCAAGTGATACGTCCTAAAGATCAATGAAAAATATGTCACTATATGTCCAACACTAAAACCATTCACCTAGAAGTAGCATGCATGTGTACAAAATCGTCTAAGGGAAACCGAAAACTAAATACTAACCAATGTTTTTACTTCCAACAATAAATGCAAGTGCTGCTGTCATCATTACAAGAAGAAGAATATTGCAACGAGAAAATTAGAAAAACCTTTGCATTGCAGGCGATCACGCAAACCTTGACCAGCAGCAGGTCCAAGAATAAGATGATCAAATTTGTTGGTTTGTTTTTTGTGCATTTTCTCTACAGTTGAACTTTGTTGCAGTTCTAATACTGAAATGCAAGATATCTTTCTGTTAGGCCTTTAAGAATATTCAAACATATATTAAATAGTTGCACTTAAGTAAATATAACAAGGGAGAGAACAATCACCATAAAGTACATGAGGAAGGAAGAAAATGAGAGGAAGGCATAAAAGGAAGCGATGCCACCCACTGCATATTCTCATTTCTAGATAACCTCTTTTGGGATCTGTTAATTAACTGCCGTCATAAGAACAAAACAAAGTACCACAAATGGAACAGATAAGCCTATTCTCTTGTTGTACCAATAACGTTGTTCTTTATAGCTTGGCTGCACAAGGATAAAACAGACACAGGTAGAACGTTAAGAGAAGATACATTACTACGACATTCAACTCATATGTGGAGGTAACATGACAGTATATAAATAATGAAGCATAGATATAATATTTCCACATTCTTTCCCTCATGGACGACTCCAATAATTTCGGTAGGTAGTGCCGTATGTTTTCTTTAGTAGTGTAAATTAAATGAATAAATAAATCACACTCAACAATACCCATTGTCAATGCTCAATAACCAGCATACTTTAAAGTTTAAACAAACCTTACAACATAACTAAAGAGAACTTGAATGTGCTATACCATCTCACAAATCATAAGAAAAAGTCAAAACATTTTACATAATACAGTACTCCTTAAGAAGTTTCATACTCTATTTAGTAAAGGATTCTCAAGATATGTGAATAAAATAATAACTCACACATTGAGATGATTATCAATTTTTTTTACCAGACCGAAGATTTAGGTTTCTTAATTCTAGGTCAGTGCCAACAAATCTGTCCAAAAACTAACATTTGACTTTTTATGATATTTGCCCAGTTAGGGATTCGTTTAAACCTGTTGCGCAGCCGTAGCTTCCGAGGTCCAAACCATGAGCTTATCTTCCAGAGCATTAAGTATTAAGAGCAGGTTCCATCTGGTCACAAGTATTCATTCTTTCACTCAAAGTACACAAATCAAGTGGTAGAAAATTATGACGCCTATGATGTCGATTTACATTTTTTCCATCTGCTTGATAATTTCAGCAAATTACCCATGATCAGTAAAGATGGGTTCCACAAATAAATTTAAGCAGCAACACGAAATAAAAAGAGTAATAATAAGATCCAATTGGTAATGTCAAGTAGAATCGGTTCATGTGCAAAAGACATAAAGCTTAAAAGAGAAGAAAATTTCTGTTGCGATAGAAAGTAGGAAAATCTAGAGAGGGAATGGAGAGGAATAGTTTGCTAACCTTGATTCATCGGCCGTTGCTGATGCTGCGATCTCAGAGGGAGAGAGATCAGGCGTCAGGCGGTGACGTAACAGTGTACCGGGTATTTCAAGAATCAAGACCAGCCAGGAGTTTTTCAGCGCCGAGCAGGCACGGTTTTCATGGTGGCCAAGCACACATCTTAATCGTTCAAAATATTTTTGGACGGTCCGGATTGGAAAGCGGGGATTAAATATGGGCCGTCACCAAAATACGCCGGATATGCGCACCAGGCGCCAGGCGGCATACAAAAAAATTTCCACCCAAACCTTGGGTTTGACCCGCGGTTCAAGCAGTCCGATCCGAAGTTTTTTTTTTTTCTCTCTATCCCCTTTTCAGTATCCACGGTAGCGAAACATGTATTTTCAAACCCCTAAAAGACATACTTCTCCAATCTCCATGTATTGTATTTTTTAAAAAAAAATTACATCAAATTAAAGTGCTTATCATTCTATGGAAATATATTTTCGTATGTCTAAGAAAATACGTGTTTTTTAAAGGGGACGTTTAAAAAGGGACGGGAAGCAATTTCATGGGGTGTTTGGATACCTCCTTTTTCCATTTTCTAGTTTTAGGTGTTTGGCTTACCTCGTCCAAAATAAATTTTCCTATAATGCATTTTCAGTTTTTAGTTTAAAGAACAAAAGCTAGAAATAAGGGGAGAGGAGTTTTGTGACTTCTAATTTTTCATTTTCCTCATCTGATTAACATAAAAGACTATCTAATGTATTCTACACATCTCCAAAACACTACTCCTTTTCCAAAATGCATTATATACATATCTTCCAAACACACTACATGCTCATAATACATTTTGGACATATCAAAAAGTAAAAAATGTAAGAAACAAATTACAAAAAGTAAAAAAATGATCATCTTCGTATTTTTGGGTGCTTATGTTATGCTACTGTTATCAAACATGTTTCTAAATTCGTTCATCGAGCTAAGTGTTGTGTCTTTTTGGGCTATCCTACAGGACAAAAGGTTATAAATTGTTAGACTTAGATTCACACAAAATTTTTGTTAGCAGGGATGTCCGTTTTCATGAGCATATATTTCCCTTTAAAATGACCTCTTCTCCTAATTTTATCCTTGTACCTGCATCCGATCTTACTTACACCCCATCTTTACCTTATACTATCGACCTTCTTCCCCAAGATATCCCGACTTCATCCACCCTTACTAACCCCCTTACTTCTCTGAACCTTCCTACCTCGATCACTTTGCCAGACCCATCACCTACCTCCTACCCCACTTCCACTCCCACTTCACCCTCACTCGTTGCTCCTCGTCACTCAACCCGACCTCGTGCCCCACCTGCATGGCATGCCAACTATCAAATGAACTTTGACCACATTGCCTCCCCACCATCATCCTCTCCAACGTCATGTCCGCCCCGAGGTACAAGGCACCCTCTCTCTAATTCTTTATCTTATTCACGTATTTCTCCCACCCATTATTCTTTTCTTGCATCTATTTCTAGTCTCCATGAGCCCACTAACTATGATTAGGCAATTCTTGACCCGAAAATGGAGGGATGTTATGCAAGCTGAACTCGATGCCCTTGCTCTCCATAATACTTGGTCTCTTGTTTCCCTTCCTGCCGGTCACAAACCAATTGGCTGCAAATGGGTCTACAAGATCAAATACAACTCTGATGGTTCCATTGAACGTTACAAGGCCCGCCTTGTTGCTAAGGACTATACTCAAGTTGAAGGCGTTGATTATATGGAGACTTTCTCTCCTACTGCCAAACTTACCTCTATGCGTTGTCTCTTGGCAGTGGTTGCATCCCGCAATTGGATCATCCATCAAATGGATGATCATAATGCCTTTTTGCAAGGCAATCTTGATGAGGTTGTCTATATGGACGTTCCTCTTGGTCTTTGCCGATAGGGGGAGAATCTGGTATGTCGGCTTAATAAATCAGTATATGGTTTAAAGCAAGCTTCTCGTAACTGGTTTGCCAAATTTTCTTGTGCTATTAAAAGGGCAGGTTTCACCCAATCAAAGGCCGACTATTCCATATTACCAAGTTTGAAGGTAGCACATTTACTACGGTACTTATTTATGTGGTTGACATTATTGTCACTTGCAATAATGCACAGACGATCAAGTCTCTCAAAGACTTTCTTTTTGCAACAATTTCACATCAAAGACCTTGGCAATCTTAAATATTTTATGGGCATTGAAGTCTCCCGGTCC
>JAXBDA010006138.1:5036-21711 GCA_036023075.1 Gaultheria prostrata | reverse complement strand
CCACCACAAAATCAGCCTCCTCACTCTCCCCATGACTGAATTCATACTCCCTCATCACCTCACTCAATCACCCCTCACCTCCCCACTTGATTTTCACCATTTCTACACACCACATCCCACCAAAACCCATCACCACACTCTCCTATATCACCAAGTCCGGCCCCTACCTCCCATACACTCCCACACACCTCCATTTTCCAGAAATTTACAAGAGAGAGAGAGAGAGGAGCTCAAGCTTTGGCCATGGAGTTTTAGAGAGAGAAAAGTGGGTTTCACACACACACACCACTCCACACCTCAAATCCGGTTTATAGACCTCCTCCCAACTTCTCTTACATTCTCAAAGCTCCAAACATTCACCTCAACGCCACCCCGTGGCCTACTCTCCGGTCATCTTCTCCATTTTCGATTTTTTCGCCAAAAATCTCATTTTCACGCTTTGACTACGGAGGAGAGGTAGATTAACTTTTATCCACCTTTCCTAAGTATATTTTGGTAGTTTAGATTAATTTTTATGGCTTGAAATGAGCCCGATCGGACGAACCGAAACTAAATTTTGAGTTCACTGCCGGATTCACCAAATTGATATTCTTTCTGTACCAGACTATTTATTTGATATTATTCTTGTTGAAGATGACCATTGGGATATTACTTTTGATATCGGTTTGATATTATTTATGTTTAAACCACTTATGTGATATTATTTTACTTCTATTTAATATCGATTAGGCAGTAAACGAAAGGATTATAACAATTTGATTTTAATGTTGAAAAATATGATTTGTTTTGGTAGAAATAGAGATTTCATGGATGAATAATTGTTTCCTCTATTATAAAAGAATATTTAACATATGTTTTTGGAGAAGATTATTTCTAAATTATTTTTAATACTTGAAATAAAATGTTAACATTTTTATATGATTAATATTTATAAGTAGAGAAATATAGAACTTGCATGCATTAAAAGAAATTGATTTATTTTAAAAGTATTAGTCTATCTAGTTGACTATTAAAAATGTAAAACTTGTACTTTTATATCTAGCGAAATTATATTTTTAATACTATAATTTTTGATGTGTTTTTATAAGCTATACACTTGATATGTTATTAGTAAATAAAAAAATACTCCTTAATTCAAACTAGCATTTCTAGTATAGATTTTGTTTAATAAAATCATAGTATATTGTTAATAGATGAAAATTAGAATGTATAGATATATTTATATATTGGAAAAACTTGTTTGTTAGAAAAATCAATTTTTCTAGAATTACTATCTTACCCTTAGTGATTTTATAAAAATTATTAAATGCCCTTAGACTTTGTAAATTTATGAAATTGCCCTTGCTCATCATTTTTAGCACAATTGACCTGCTAAGTTGATAATTGCACTTAGACCCATTAGATCTCTTAAATGTGAGAATCGCCCACAAGTTTTGCTAAGTTCTATTAAGACCCCTAGTGTTTATAAATTACATTAAGGACCCTAAAGTCGTGAAATTATGTTGGACACTCTTGTACTTACTTAAAATGATGTTGGTGACTCTTACTTTCTTTAAATTATGTTTTGACCCCAATAGTTTAGTAAATTGCGTTTTGGCCCCTGTAGTTTGAAATTATTACGTTTAGACCCCTGGATTTCAATTACTTGAATTTCGTGAACTTGTGAATCGAGATATTCGATTATGATCCCTGTGTTATTGTTATCGCTTCGCTTCTTCTGTTAAATGTACTATCCACAAACATGTTGAATGTTAGAATGGACAACTAGGTTCTCGGGTTGGGTGATCGTACGCGGATATTACATAGACGATGAGGTTAATGGAAAAGTGAATTGGAATCTATTGATGGGGAGTCACCCCGAGAATGTTGTTGAAAGGCAGTTTCGCCAAGTGATTTGTTTTGGAGGATTGTTGGCATTCTGTCTTGTTTTCGAAACCCTAGGATGTGACACTCTGTGATATACTTCATTTGAATTCTGAGGCGTTATAAGGGTGGAAGTATTATAGTCCAGTTTCGGCTATATACCTACGGGACTTGGTTGTTGCCGGACGTAGCCCAGTGGTACAGCTTGGTCCCTGGGAAATTCATCCTTGCGAGGCAGCTGACGGCTGGATTAAGTACATAACTTACACCTTCCGTCGGGGCTCCCGAGGTACGGGCAAGCAAGGGGGGAGTAAATCACAGTTTGGCCACAGTCCTTAGTGGTTAACCGGGAGGAGAGTTCTCTAGGTTGAGAACTTAGATGAACATGTAGGTTAATGGCTAGTAATGAAATCAGCTATGTGTTTAATTTTCTGCTTTACGATTTATTTCATGCTTGTTCCTTTAATTACTGCTTTTCAATTATATATGTTGTACTTGTATGTTAAGCAAGGGTTGGTGGGTAAGAGTTAGCTATTGAGCGATTTATCGCTCACGGTGTTACACTTTGTGTGACCCTGGTATAATACCATGATGTTGCTTCGCGACTCGGACGTATTATGTCGACTACGACCACGCAGGTATTGTTGGAGTCAAGGGAGACGGTTATTACGGAGCCGAGGATTTTCCGACAGACCAGGCTCAGGAGGAGCAGTGGAATCCAGAATTAAACCTTAATCTGTAGAACCCACCCCTTTATGTTAATGTTGGATTTGTAATATTAAAAAAGTATTTTGTAATGGGTTGCACTTCACGTTTTTTAACGTACACTATGATGGAAACTCATTTTATTAAATTAATCCTAATTAGTTATCTTAATTAATGCTTCTGAAAATCGGGGCGTTACAGTTTTGATAAGGAAAAAAGCGTTAAATTTATTAACAGGCCTTTATTTTTTTCACTCGGTAATAGAACTATTTTGGTAAAAAAAAATGAATTTATTACTTTCGGATTAAAAATATGAGAATTGAGAACTTTTTATTACTTATTTTATCATGAAAAGGTGAATTGTCAATATAAATCACTTTTGGCTAATTGCATCACATGTTTGGATAAACAGTTTTTGGTTGGGTATTGGTGATAGGAACACTGAAAGTCCAGAGAGTTATAGTCATTTTTATACCTGAAGGGGATATTCGTCATTAGGAAAAACCTCAAGGAGTATTAGTGCAATTTATCCAAATATGGTTTTGAGCCGGTCATAATGTATAAATATCGGGACCACAGGGCAATTGCAGTAATCGACGGTTCACGGAATTCCACTTCAGACGCAGGTTTACTCAAAGTCAAACTATGACATCATCATCCATGTAAAATAAGCCACCCGTATTGCTCCTATATTATTAATAGGAAAATGCTAACGAATGTCCAATAAGCATACATTAAACTTGAAAAAATATATTGAAATATTTGAAAAATATATGAGAATATATAAAATTATATTAAAAATTGTAAAAAGTATATTGGAGTATGTATTTTTTTTATTTATGTGTTTAACGTGTGCCGACAAGTTAGCAAGACCGATATTAATAGTAATATGAAATGAAATGAGAAGTTCCCACGCACCACTCTCCCCAAGTCTTCCTTCCCCCTTGTAAAACAATCAATCATCACCACCGGAAAACCGCCATGATCCGCTTCTTTGCCTGCGTATTTGTCCTCCTTCTGGCGGTGTCGGCCTCAGTCGCTCGTGAAATCTCCGACGACTTGATCAGATTGCCATCGGAATCTTCAAAATTCTTCGACGTTGAGGACGATGCAGTTGGGACGAGATGGGCGGTACTGATTGCTGGATCTAGTGGCTACTGGAATTACAGGCACCAGGTCAATAATGGAATTTGATTAACCTAGCTGGCTTAATTACCTAATTTCGTACTTGATTCTTCTTAATAATTTTATTACTTTGTTTCTGCGCCTTTGGTCTTTAACAGTGGCGGTCCTGGCGGAGACAGAATTTGTGGCTTGCAGGATCCAAACCCCACGTGTATTTTTATATTGATAATAGGAAATACTAATTTTGCTGCTGTGAGGTTCAACAAAGAGACAAGATTGTGTGTATGACTGTGTGAGCGTAGAGGCCAGTTATACGGCGACCTAAAAGCAATTGATACCTTCAAATTTTAGGAATTTTTCCACACAAAGGAATTTTAAGAAAAAAATTTCACTGAAATGGCAACAGTTACCAATTCCACATCATTTTTTAAAATTAAGTTGAAAATCTAGTATAATATACGCAAATACTTGGGAGTTACTTTCTTTTTTTGATCGGTGCAAATACTTGGAGTTGTGCAAGGGTCCGGGGCCCGGGCAGCTCCTTGTGTCCGCCACTGGCCATTGGTCTTGAATTTTTGTTACGAATTTTTAAACATAATTTTGGGAAACTTCAAGCCAAAATATCCGTGTAGAAGAATTTTTCTTTCGTTAAAATAAGTTACAGTAATTTTGATTTTGATTTCCAGGTATGTTATGATTGTATGCCGAGACTCGACTCTCGAGTACCTTGTTATGATTATTTGGAATTTTTTATTTAAAGAAAACAATTATTAGCTGTATGTATGTTTTTTTTTTCCCATCAGTTTGTTCAATAAAATGAACTTGAATTCGTAGACTTTGCAACATTTGGGCGTTTGTTTGATAAAATAAGCAAATTACGTTTTCGAACAAGCCAATCGAAGGCGAGCTGAGTAGTGGTTTGTTCAAGCTTGCTTCAAAAATTAGCGAGCTTCAAAATTGTATTTGAGTTTGGCTTGTCTACCATTTTAGCCGAGTTTGAGTTGTCGAGATTTAACTCTATAAGTTTGTTGAGTTGAGCATTAGCTGAACAAACTTTGTTCTGGGCTATGTAGCACGGACACGGACACAGACACGGCAATTTTGAAAAAAGGGACACGGACACGGCGGGGGACACGGCAATATATATATTAATATACATATAAATATTAAAAAAATTAAAATTTTAAAGATTAATAATTACAGTTTGACCCCCAAAAAAGTTTTAAAAAATACAATTTGACCCCTGAAAAATTAAAAAATTACAGATTGACCCCCAAAAAATTCAAAAAAATTACAATTTGACCCCTGCCGTGTCCCCCAGTTGTGTGCCCGCCGTGTCCCCTACAAAAAATTCAAAATTTTTTGGGGACACGCCACGTGGCGTGTCCCATACGTATCCCGCCGTGTCCCCGTATCCGATACGGCGACATCTAGAAGTGTCGGTGCTACATAGGTTCTGGGTAAGTAAAGGTTTTACATACCACGAAAGAAAAGAACAACATCAAAGGGGCATACCCCCATAACAAGAGTACAACCAGCTATAACCCACAAGCTAGGTTATAGACAGAACCAACAAGAGAACTAACTGGAAAACAAAAAACTAGGCTTTATACAGTTTTCACCAGAAAACCTCAGGAATGAGAAAAAATTCTAACTGGTAGTTGCCATTGAGAGCACAAAGTCATATTACCAACTGAGCTTGGCACATTTCTCCAAGAGCTAATGCAAGCCCTGATATCTGTCCACACTTTTATCTCCAGCAAATGACAGTCCAAACTAGCTGAACAAACTTGTAATGAGTTGAATACATTGCTAGGTCGTAGCTCAAATTGGTATTCTAATATGCTTATTAAGGACTACACTTCTCGGACCCATTCCGATTATCAAAGCACTTCACTTTTTATAGCTCGAGAGTACCAGTCTTGCCAAAAATCGTGCTGATTGGATATCGTTTGATATTTTTTCTCCATATGGATATGATCTGAAAATTTTAACGATATCTAATTAGAGATCTTTGGCATATTGTGATTCATGTTCTCGACCAGCGCTTAAAAGTGAACAATTTTGACAACTAAGGTGGGTCCTGGAAGAGCCCTCGGAGGGCCCAACAGAACGGTCCAGTCCCCCAAGGATCATAGCCCTTTTATTAAATCTGTTTATGTAGTTATCTAAAGACAGTAGCAGAAGCATTATCTACTGAAATCTACTGCTCCCATAAGTTTTTGTATTGTTTGGATTTCCGAAAATCAGTCGCTCATATTTGGAAAGCTTGGATCTGTTTGGATGTGGAGAAAAATGATACAGGGTGTCGCTTTTTGAGGTGAATTCTGAAGAAAAATTAGTATACGTTTGACAAAATTGTAAACTTGATTAATGGAAGGCATAATTGGCTCCAAATTGACATTGCCATGGAAAATGCTTCAGAGTGAAGCTTAGGCATCCACAATGGGCTCTCAAAATAGCTCCTAGGTGAGACTCCTAATATTTACCAAGCCATATATGCTCAATTGTTGTCTTCAATGGGCTCCCCATTCAAACTCCCAAGGGTGGCTCCTAAGCATGGTTCCTTGCACATTAGTTAAATTTAGGTAGCACTGTAGCTGGGTCCAAGTGAGACCCAAAGTCTTTAAATCTCTTTTTTTAATATGGGTCCCGCACTTTTTGATTTTCCCCCCCACAAAATAGAGAATGCTCTTGCTAGTCCATTGAGTGCACATATCCTCTCTGAAATTAGCAAGCTCTAGGAGGGAAAAATGGAGCCCACTTAGGCTTATGTGTACACCTTAGGATTCAATTTAGGACCTATTTTAAGAGAGCCCATTGTGGATTATGGGTTTTTTGTTCAGATTTACCCTACGTTTCTTTTTGCTGTTTCTGTCCAGTGTCCAGTAGTCAGTTTCCTTTGTAGATGAGCAACACCGTCCACTTTTCTGGATTGGGTTTGATTAGTGCTCTTATTTGGCAATTCACATCTGGATGGATTCATAATTCATATAGGTGCTTGTGCTTTTTTGGTAATTTCATCCTTGGAGGAAATCTAACTCAGAATTTCGTACAGTTTGTGAACCAGACTTAGCGAGCTTGGTGTACAGCGAATAAATTCGCGTACGTTGTTTCTGTGCTTCTCGGATGATCAAATAGGTGCTACACGACGGAACCCTAATGCTGCAAAACAGGGAAAGGGTTAGAGCACCTACGCCTCTCATCGGCGGTAGGCCTCCGATGGCTAAGTTAGTGTCACGTACTACGAGGAAATCCTAATTCACACAATGCATTTGGAAACAATTTCTAGATTACCTTTCTTCACGGGTCTGACGTCTTATTTATAGATATTGACTTACTTGCCACGCAGGGGTCCTATTCACATTAGGAATCCTTTCCATACGGGGTTTCCTCCTACATGCCAACACAATCTCTGCCACATAAGATTCCTTCTCCGTTAGGAATCTCTTCCCATATTGGAGTCCTTTTCCAATATGAAAACACAATACTGATCCATTTATTTACGGGATTCACTCTTATCACGTAAGATCTCATTCTCGGACCTTCTAGAATGAACTACCGCCCCTCTACTTCGGGTAGTTCACCTCTGGTGTGTATCACGTACATTCCAGTGTATAATAAAGGCTGTGCACCGTATAACTTGCTCTGCTGTGCCCTTGTGCACGCTATTCCTGGCCGGCAAGGTTATGGGGTACCTCTTCGTGATGCCCCCGACCAAAACCCATCATCACGTGATGTGAGTGGACAGGGCGAGTGACTTGTACATGCTCGGCGAATGTCATCGGGCGTTTCACTAGCCTAACACGTGAAACGCCCATGCTAGGGTTAATTCCATTCATGTGGGAATTACCCACTACACTTCGTATGTGATTGATATTTTGCTGGAATAATGGAAGAAACTGGTTGTAGTTTTAAATTAGCAATAAAACACTTTGTAAAAAGAAACAAAAATAATTGGGGCTCGATCTTCTATTTTCAAGAATGATGGGAAGGAGAACAAAAGTTGTAAGGCTATTAAAAGGGGATGAAATATCTGCGAACACTTTTACTTCCGTGAGTTAATAACTTAATACAGTTAATCTTATTATGACATATTTCTGTAGGAGTCAGTCTGTGCATTTATAGGTTGTTTAGAGCTTAATTTGAGGCATGCAAAGCATTGGATGTCTGTTATTGTAATTACCGCATATTGTGAAGGTTCTTCTCCCTCGTATCTTCATTCTCTTGGAGATGAGAATTTGTCGTCTGCTTTATTTGTATTCTGTCCATTGATCAAGTTTATTGTATTTTCAGGCCGATGTCTGTCATGCCTATCAACTCCTGAAGAAAGGAGGGCTGAAAGATGAAAACATTGTTGTTTTCATGTACGATGACATTGCTTTCAATGAAGAAAACCCCAGGCAGGGAATCATAATTAACAGTCCACATGGTGATGATGTATACGATGGAGTGCCAAAGGTTCTTTTTCTCTTCATTTGTTAGCCCAACTGTAAAATCGTGAATTTTACTTTCTTCATGCTTGTTTATTGGGTTTGTATGTGAACAGGATTATACTGGGGACAATGTCACTGTTAATAACTTCTTTGCTGCTATTCTTGGAAACAAAACTGCTCTTACAGGAGGTAGTGGAAAGGTTGTGGATAGTGGTCCAGACGACCATATTTTCATATATTACACTGATCATGGTGGTCCAGGTGTCCTCGGTAACTAACTTCTCTCTCTCTCTCTCTCTCTCTCTGTGTGTGTGTGTGTGTGTGTGTGTGTGTGTGTGGGTGGGTGGGTGTGGGTGTGTGAGTGTGGGTGGGTGTGTGGGTATGCGCACGCTCGTCTGAGAGAGGTGTGCTTTCAATCTGCATTATGGTGGTCCTGGTGTCCTTGTGTTTTCACACACGGTTATGATGATCCCTTGATGCTCTGGCAAAGCAGAAAAATGTGTTGCGCAGTGGAACTCAGTATTTATCTGTTGAACTTGTTAGAGTTTGTCCCACATTGGTTAATTATAACCTCCGAGTTTAGTATATGAACCTGGACGGCCTCTCCACTTACTGCCAATTGGTTTTGAGTTGGATTCTTTAACATGGTATCAGAGCTAGGCTTTCGGAGGATTTTCGACAAAACTCTCTTGGTTATTACCCCGTTGTTTGTGCCATAAATGCACCTTGTTTCATTGTGATCCCAATGTTGTGGATCCGTTGTTTAACTCTCCACGTGCGGGTCAGGGGTCGCACGTGCGGGGGAGTGTTGGAGTTTGTCCCACATTGGTTAATTATAACCTCCGAGTCTAGTATATGAGCCTGGGCGGCCTCTCCACTTACTGCCAATTGGTTTTGAGTTGGATGCTTTAACAAAACTTATTTGATTTTTGTTTGTACAATTCTTATTCTAGGAAAGTTAAGATTTTTGGGTAATTATATTAACTAGTGTGCAATTTTTGATGTCCTAGGGATGCCTACCAGTCCTTATATTTATGCAAATGACCTTATAGAAGTCTTGAAAAAGAAGCATGCAGCTGGGACCTATAAAAGCTTGGTAAGCTACAATTTACCGTCAGTTGTGAAACGAAATTGAACATTAGTATAGGTGAAATTTACAAAGTTGGACCATATTCCAGGTATTTTATCTTGAAGCTTGTGAGTCGGGGAGTATTTTTGAGGGCCTGCTTCCAGAAGGTCTGAATATATATGCAACCACAGCGTCTAATGCAGAAGAGAGTAGCTGGGGAACCTACTGCCCTGGAGAGTATCCCAGTCCTCCTGAAGAATACGAAACCTGTTTGGGTGACTTGTATAGTGTTGCCTGGATGGAGGACTGGTATGCATAACACTTCTGATTTTCCAACTTCTGTCATTGAAGAGAAAATTAGCACCTACTTACAGGAGGATCATGAAAATAGTATGAGAAGTAATCGCATCTCTAATGATCAGTTCTCAAAATGAAGGCAGTTAACTGTTTATAGTTTAGCTGGGCTTCTGAAAACTTATAGGGGAGCCCCGACTTCTGACTTGTTTTAGTTGATTTCAGAACTCCACCCTGCTAACCAATAAAGTAGATTACTTTGAAGCCCAAAGAAGTGAAATGTGCGTGAACTAGTAGCTGGATGATAGGCGTCCAACTTGAGCTGTACTGTATTAATAACATCTCATGCAAAATTTTGCTTTCATTGGCTTGGTCTAATCTTCTGATCATGCTGCTAACATGTTGTGGGAATGATAACCAAGTGCACAATTCATATTTCTTTATTTTCTGAGTGTGTGTTGGTTCTGAACTTCTGATGTTATGAACAGTGACATTCACAATCTGCGGACAGAAACTTTACGGCAGCAGTATGAACTGGTAAGAGCTTGTGAGATACAGTACACTATGACTAATATAGTTAAAACATGTCGTTCTTGCATAAGAAATAACATATGTGGAAGTAGTTGATTTTGTTACCTAGAAAATATCGTCTTCATTTAGACCTGTGTATAGAGTGTCGAAGACTCAAAAGGGCCATGGTGAGCTAGTTCCTAGATGATTAGATTTCTTCGTTACATGTTTTCATCTAATATTGATTATATTTTGTATTTTCGCCTTCTAGGTTAAAACTCGAACTGCAAATGACAATTCAGCTTATGGTTCGCACGTCATGCAATATGGTGACCTACTGCTTAGCAAGAACAATCTTTTCCTGTATGTGGGTACAAATCCTGCAAATGATAACTTCACTTTTGTGGCTGAAAACTTTGTGCGGTCATCTTCACAAGCTGTTAACCAGCGTGATGCCGATCTTCTTCATTTCTGGGCCAAGGTTTGTGCAAAACCTTTGCTGTGCCATATTGAAGTAATGCAATGCTTTACCATAAATTATTGTTGTCACAACTTGTTTTAAAAGATATGTGCGAGTAATTCTAGGATTTGGTTGAGTGCAGTGTTGGAGAGTTGAGAACAGAAAACTCAAAGCCAGAAGTATTCCAACTGAACATCCCGCCTATGTCATTACGTTACTTGGGGAAAACAGAAATAAACAACTCGCTTATTAGAAGTGTTTTTTAGACAGTAATGGGGGCAAGGTTTGAGAACCTCTTGGAGATCTATAACCATTCCCAGCTGCTATTCTGCTGGAACTCACAATAGCAGCTCCACTACCTGCTAAGATCGGGAGTTCAGGATATTGGGTTGGGTTTAAAGTAGGGAAAGTTAATTCTTCAAAGCTATGAGATTGTGTTTCGATCTTGGTTTTGCAAGGAAAGGGAAAACATTAGGCAGATGAAATTACTTGCACATATTTATCAAATAAATATACAGTTTATCAAAAACTGCTCGGATGAAGCCCTTCCGGGTATTTTTTTTTTTTTTGGCAATTCCTTGTGTTGGCCTTTAAAAACACGTTTTAAACACATTGAGCGGTTCGGATCGTCGAGATTCGACCCCGATCCATGAGGTCCACACGGAATTCCATTTAGGGATCCCTCAGTGTGTGTGTGTGTGTGTATATATATATATATATATGGATCCCTCAGTGTGTGTGTGTGTATGTATATACAGTACACTTCCAGTCCGGACCGGAATAAAATCCGGACCTCATAGTTTTGGATCAAATCTCGACGATCCGAACCGTTAGATGTGTTTAAAACGTGTTTTTAAGGTCCAACGTGAGGATTCGTTAAAAAAAACACTTGGAAGGGGTGGGTTGATCGGAGCAGTTTTAAGCATTTTTAACAAAAACTGCTCCGATCAACCCTTTCCGAGTGTTTTTTTTTTAACGAACCCTCGCGTTGGACCTTCAAAACACGTTTTAAACACATATAACGGTTCGGATTGTCAAGATTTGGTCCGGAAAGTGACGAAAAAACAGTGGTCCGGATTTTATTCCCGTCCGGACTGGAAGTGTACTATATATATATATATATAGAGAGAGAGGGAGAGGGAGAGGGAGAGAGAAAGTGCGCTTGATTGCAAGTATTGAATAAGGAGCTGTAACATTAGGACCTATGTAGCACGGATACGGATACAGACACGGATACGGATACGGACACGGCAATTTTGAAAAAAGGGACGGAGACACGGCGGGGGACACGGCAATATATATATTAATATACATATAAATATTTTAAAAATTAAATTTTTAAAGATCAATAAACACAGTTTGAGCCCCAAAAAATCTAAAAAATTACAATTTGACCCCTGAAAAATTAAAAAATTACAGATTGACCCCTAATATTTCAAAAAAATTACAGTTTGACCCCTAGCCTTGTCCCCTACAAAAAATTCAAAAAAATTTGGGGCGTTTATCCCGCCGTGTCCCCTTATCCGATACGCCGATACGGCGGCCTCTAGAAGTGTCGGTGCTTCATAGATTTGGACAATTAGATTTCTTCGTTCCTGTAGCTTATTATCACTGGCTTTTCTACTGTAACTTCTGACAGTTCCGCAAGGCTCCAGAAAGCTCTCCCAGGAAACTTGAAGCTCAGAAGCAGTTTGTTGAGGCTATGTCACATAGAATACATGTAGACAAAAGCATGAAGATGATTGGGAAGCTTTTATTTGGAATTGAGAAGGGTCCTGCGATTCTGGAGGCTGTCCGGCCTGCTGGGCATCCTCTTATTGATGACTGGGACTGTCTTAAATCTCTGGTAAATCTTCTGTTCTATGCATATTCTTTGACTGTTTTGCCGCTCACGATACGTTAATTGCTTTTATGCTATGTTACATTGACTCGGGTACGAGTATCGGGTGCGGGTGCATGTCCAAGCATCGGACCCTACTAGACTAAAATCTTAGGATACTGGGATATGTGTCCCACAAGGGGGGTACGGGTATGGGTATGGGGACACGTCCTTAACACCTGTTTGTAGTATATATTGCATGACTAGAGCAAGTTATATGTTGTAAATTATACTTAGTAATGTATTTAAACAAGCAGAGTTAAGAAAAATGTGTTTCTTCTATTTCATGTCCATGTGAAAGTCTAGAAATATTATTTTTTCTAGCAAATTTGGTATTCTTTTAACTGTAAATAATAAATATTATACGATTAGAGGATCCGAGTGTCCAAAATGGATACGCGTGTCGGACACGGGACACGGGTACTTTAGCCAAAATGAAGGATCCGTTTAACATAGCTTTTATGCAAAGACGGAAGTAGGATTTTAATCTATGGATGGTTGGCTTATATAGCTTGGTGATAAAAGTATGAATACTAGTGTGTTACAAATGTTCTACTATATTTTAGGGGTGGTCCGGATGGAGACTGCCACTTTTCCCCTCTTGTCTAAATCCTTGCTTCTATGGGTAGCTTCCCTAGGACAATGTCAGCCATATTTTGAGTGGTGGCCCATTTGGTTATTGATCTGATTTGCTAAGAAATTTTTGAACCAAGGAAAATCGATGATAAGATAAATTGTTTGGCTGCACGTGTATTTATTTGCTTTACTTATTGCTCAGTTGCTTGTTGATTAGTAGGGATAAGCAATAAACAGCCAACTAGGCAAGAGGGGAAGCAAATGGCTTTATTGCTTATTGTTTAAGCAAACGAGCAAATGGGAACTAAATGGGGGGCTAATGAAAACAATTAAGTTATGCTAACCCCTGCCTGGGAAGTTGTTTTTCATGCTATAACATTTTGTGCAGGTGAGGACATTTGAGACACATTGTGGATCTATTTCCCAATACGGAATGAAACACATGCGCTCAGTCGCCAACATCTGCAATGCCGGAATTCGGAAGGAGCAGATGGCTGAGGCATCGGCTCAAGCTTGTGTCACCATTCCTTCTCGTCACTGGAGCTCGCTCCACAAGGGTTTTAGCGCGTGATTCAAGCAAGATGATACCCAACCTCCTTTGGGCTTGGTCTCGTTTATACTGATTTATGTTCATTATTCTCATTTGGTGCCTGTTTGTATGATTGCTTCAGTGTAGATACAGGATAGAAGTGCTTGTGTGTAAGAAAGTGGTTTGTATCAGACAAACTTGTTTTCCCCTGTAAAAAATGTTACAAAGGTGCTTGAGATGTGTGTGTGATATGTTTATCTGTTAATTAAAGGAACCTTCGTGTGGAATACAGACTTGTTTTCTAAATGAAGCTATTTATTCTCTGATGCTCTTAGTGGGTTCTTCTAAGTAACACTGATTTTCTTTTGGTCATTTTCACCCTAGCCAGCGAGGCACAGAGGCATTTTCTACTGTACATAGAGGATAATGTCTACACTCTGGCGAGGGCAATGCTGAGGATTCAAAATATAGGGGAAACTCCGGGACATCTCTGGCAGGTTCCAAGACTGAAGACGGGTCTAAACAGACTTCACGACTCGATGGCTAAGGAGGTCGCGGGATGTTTATTGGGTGGCGACAAGGCCAAAAATGAGTTTAAAACACTGTTTGCAAGTTTGTATAAAAAGTTGTAAAAATCCTATCCAATGCTGAAACTGGGAGTTGGCGGGCTCCGGGATATACCCAATACAAATTTGAAGAGTAAATGTGATTTCGGAAAAACATATGGGATGATATGGTAATAAATTGAAAAATCATGACCGAAACCCGAAAAAAGGCATCTGGTGGTCCCCGGTAAATATCTGGTGCAATATTAGATAGTAAAAATGAGTACTGTTGACTCAGTTGACTTTTTAGTAAAAAGTTGAATTTTGCCGCTCAAAGCCGAAAAATGGTCTCCGGCGGGACTCGGGTCGTCCCCGGTAAGGTTTATATGCTAAAAATAGGTTTTTGAAGTTCGAGGGGTATTTTGATAAAAAGTTGAGAAGTTTGGTTTCGAGACTCTGGACGACTCTTGGCAGTACCCGGAAAGCTCTCAGATCAATTCCGTAAGCTGAAATGGTTCTGGACATGACAGATGGGTATTTTGATAATTTTGACGTGGAGCTAACTTTGGGACCGGAGTGTAGACACCTCAATTTGGCGTTGCAAGCAACTAAGCATAACCGATCTTTGGTCGTTCGTAGCGATTAGGGTTTCGTGCCCTATGTCCGCAGCCAAAAGATTTTGCAACCTAGAGGATCTTTTTTCCTTTCCGGACGCAACCTCTCAAGCCTATGTCCGGTTCTTTTTCAAAGACACCTTCTAACACCGAAGTTTGGTAGCTAAATGCTGAAGAATACACGAAAGCCAACACTCCAAAATACCAAACCTCTGCCGAGATTCCTCTACAACTTTCGAAGTTCCGCTCCAAGAGCCCGAAACTCCACTAAACGGCCTCTAACTCCGAGTTCTCATTTAGTCTCGATCGAAACGCCGCAACTAAGCATCACGTGCGTCAATCTGCTTCAGCAGCAAACAAATCGCCTCAACGCGCATCCACAAGTAGGCTCCGAGGGACACAAGGTAAAAAACAAGAGCGGTTGACCCGCGTCAGTTAGCTTTTTTTGTAAAAACTGCACACAGAGTAGTCTGGTGTAAAATTGAGGAAACACGGTTAGCATAACAAATGTCAGCCGTGATTTATTGTATATCGGCCGTGATTTCGAGATTACAGCTGACGTTTAGAGTGTCGGCCGACATTCCACTGAATGTCGGCCGCTAGTTGGTTCAACCTCCGAGCCTCTGGTTCTTGTATTTTCTTTTAAATGTGCATGTGTTTATCCTCTTTCATCACCCATAACTGCTAAATCACTTGAAGACGAGTACGTGTTCAAGGCATAAACAATCGACTAAAGCGGCATTGGTTAAGCAAAGTAAAGGCTGGTCGCAAGACTAGGTGGAGAGGGGTGCCTAACACCTTCCCCTCGCCGCACCATTGGCTCCCGAATCTACGACTAGAATCTCTAGTCAGGCTTTTTCTTGGTTTAGCCTAAACCAAGTGGCGACTCTGAACGTTGTAGGTGTTGTGCAATGAGCACCGTGATTTATCGAAATGTTGGATGTAACAGAGTCTTAGACAACCAACGGATTCAAAGCGACAAAAGCCCAATGCATCCAACATTGGCCATCCTGTGTAGTGACGGCCTGATCTGAGGCGAAAGCCTTCCGGGGAGGGGTATCTATATGGAGGAAATTCGAAACAGACCGTAGGACACTTCATAACTGGCTCTGTTAGGGGAACTACTCCAAAGAGACCAGAAAAGTGCATTTTGATAATTTTGGGGAGAAGCTAATTTTGAGACCGGAACAATGTCAGGACGAACCCTGCGACTCCTGGGTATGTGTGACATAATCTGAAAATGCACACAGAATATAGTATAGAGAAAATTTCAAAAAAGCACCTGACCTTTCACCAAAATCACAAATCGACACCTGATCTTTTAATTTTGATAAATAAACACCTAAACTATCTAAAAATCATCAATTCCACCCCCGCCGTCCATTTTTGTTAATAATCAAACGGAATCCATCCCTCAATTACACTTTTCCCCTTAGAATTGACCTAATTCTTAATTTTACCCCTTGAAATGTTTTTTTTTTTCCAATTTCGACCCATCTCTCCTCTTTCCTCTCCAATTCCCTCCTCTCTCATACCTCATTATCACCATTGGCGACCACGTCTCGAATTTTTTCAAAGAAGAGAGAAAATGACAGATAATTTGTCTGGAGGAAATAAAAATAATATATCTTTTTGATTCATGTGCGATTATTTATGTGATAATTTTTTTAATTTATCAGAAAAAAGTCTTTTTGAAAAAGAACGAGTTAAAAAAATTTAAATTAATTTTTTTAAAGACAAGAAAAATATTTTTTCTTTTTTTGACATGTAAATAATTTTTTTATAAAATTAATTATTTTAAGAAAAATTAAACTTTTTTCAAAAAGTATTTGTTAATTATTTTTTTATAATTACATTTTTAAAAAAATAAATAATTACTTTTAAAAAAAAATGATTTTTTTAACACATTTATTTTTTCAGAAAATAATTTGTTTTTATAAAATAAATTTTTTTTATAAATTTAAATAAATACTCCATCCGTTCCAAAATATTTGCCCCCTACAAAACTACGTGTAATTTTCAAACTAAAAAATAATATAGTTACAAAAATAATTTTCTAAGCAATATGGA
>JAXBDA010006137.1:0-21712 GCA_036023075.1 Gaultheria prostrata | reverse complement strand
ATGGACGGCTCGGATTAAAGGGAGGAGAGAGGGTGTTCGGATCCGAGCCGTCGGTTGCATTGAATGGACGGCTCGGATGTGGTGCAAGGGCACCACGTGGTACCCAATTTGCACCCAAAATTTTCTCACTGTTTCTTGCCTTTTTTTGCTTCTTAATATTTCCAAAACCCAGACTCGTTTTCAAAACCACAAATTAGTGGACTACTATAGAAAGTGTATTAGGTAACTGTATTTACTCGGGTGTTGGAAAACAAAAACAAAAATAAAACCCTAATTGGGTTTCTTTCCCCCTCACAACCAATTCGCCGCCACTCTCATCAGAATCTTCAACTCCTTTCACATCCCTTCTCTCCAGCTGTTTTCACTGCTTGAGAAAACGCGTATGTTTTCTTTAATCATCGATCTTTATGGTGTTCTATTTACTGGGTTGTGCAGTTTTTATGTTTTGAGCCACTAGTGAATGAGCTGTTTGGAGTTATCGTGTTTAAAGACTGGATTTTTATTAGTACCCATGAGGGATTCTTCATTCTAGCTTATAGCCCGTATAGAGATGGGGGTTTTAGTTTGTTAACCTAGGGTTTTTGTAGCTTTTTAGGGTTTGTGAATATGCTGTCTGATATGGGTAGGAGGCCGATTCTTGGTGGTAACGAAGGAGGAGAATCTTTTGGAGACGAATTGGAGAAAGAGATTAGCTTGTTGCTCCGCGAGCAGAGGCGACAAGACACTGGTGATGATCGTGAAAAGGAGCTTAATTTGTACCGAAGTGGCTCAGCTCCTCCTACTGTGGAGGGCTCACTGAGTGCAGTTGGTGGTTTGTTTAATAATCACGGTGGCGGTGCTGTTGGCGCCTTTTCAGGGTTTTCCAATAGCAAAAGTGGTAATGGGTTTGTGTCTGAGGAAGAGCTTAGGTCTGACCCAGCTTATTTATCGTATTACTATTCGAATGTGAACTTGAATCCTAGGCTGCCGCCGCCTTTGGTGTCTAAAGAGGACTGGCGGTCCGCCAAGAGGTTGCAAGGAGGGAGTTCGGCTTTGGGTGGGATTGGTGATAGAAGAAAAGTGAATAGGAATGATAGTGGTGGTGGTGGTGGAAGATCCATGTTTTCAATGCCACCGGGGTTTAAGTCGAAGAAAGGAGAGAGTGAGAGTGAGTCGGAAAAAGTCCGTGGTTCGGGAGAGTGGGGTGTTGATGGACTGATTGGGTTGCCTGGTTTAGGACTTGGTGGGAAGCAGAAGAGCCTTGCTGAAATATTTCAGGTAATTTCTCAATTAGTTGTGTTTCTTTAGATCTAATGGTTCTATGTCGTTGTGCTTAGCTCCACCTATTAGTGGTTTATTGTTTCTTTAGTTTATGACTTGCTTACTGTCGGGAATGTGAAAGATCTAATAATCATTGTCGAGAAAGAGCCATGTGCAGTAATTATGTTCGGTGCCATGTGTAATAAATTTATTAGCTGGATGTGGTAGAGAGGCAAGCTGCTAAAAAGATGTTAACTCAGATTCTTAATAGTACCTTATTGGTGTTGGCACTACAGCTGGAGAAGACTGAAGTACTGAACCATGTTGTGAACCCTAATAACTTGGATGCGGAACAAGCAGCTTGCTATTGGAGTTCGGCTCAATACTTTCATTGTGCCAAACTAAAAGCTTGTTGGTAGAAACATGCAGTGGCGGCTCCAGGAATTTTTCTAAGGGTGTTCATAAATTTTTTTGCTCTACTACCTCAATAAACTACAACTAAACATAGACAAAAAAAAATTCCATTAATATCGACAATGCCGCCCAAAAACAACGGATAAAGACATAAAGTATATTACAATTGCCCTCGACGAGTTTTCATACTTTGAAACCGTTGCATAATAGCCTCGTTATCAACGGTATCAAATACACCACTCTCAATATAAGTAACCAAGCAATCATTCATCCACTGATCTCCCATACGATGGACTTGGGTGTTCAATTACTGGGCTTTTTTAATTGGGCAAGATGTTCAATTTATTAGGACTTGGGTGTTCAATTTAATTTGGTTAGGGTGTTCAACAATGGACAATCCAAAAATTTCTACATGTATTCTAAAGATTTTTTTTTTTTTTTGGGTGGTCATGTGACCATTGAAGACCCAAGGTGCAGCCGCCCCTGGAAACATGAACGTGCAGAATTTTTATTTGTTCGCCATTTCATGTTGAAAATTTCATTGAGGGAAAGATAGTTGTGGAATACATGTTGCAGTAATTATTACACAGTAGAATAATTTGCGTATTGATTGTACTATTCAAGGTCGCTTAAGACAGGAATATTGTCCGTCTTGGGAATCTTGTTCATTGGTCCATCTTATTCTGGATATCCATTTGATTAATTCAAGCATTTAGTTGTCTCTTTGCTTTGTTTGTCCATTTCGTGTTTGGTTTGTCCTGGATTTTCATGCCTACTATTTGGATTGATCAATTTTGAACTTAATATTTATGCAGGATGATTTGGGGCATGCATCTCCTGCTTCTGGGAACCCTTCCCGACCTACTAGTCGTAATGCTTTTGAAAATGCTGAAACTATAGGTTCCGTTGAATCAGAGCTGGCTCATTTACGTAGCCAATTGTCATCCTCAAATAGTACGCGTTCCCATGTAAATGCTCAGAGCTCATCTGCTGCTCAAAACGGTGTCCCACCAGTATCATATTCTTATGCTGCTGCATTGGGCACTTCCTTGTCACGAAGCACCACACCTGATCCCCAAATTACTAGGGCTCCTAGTCCTTGCCTTGCTCCAATTGGTGGAGATAGGGTAATTGCGTCTGAAAAAAGAAGTGTTAATAGTCCGAACTCATTTAATGGAATGTCTTCTACCATGACAGAGACTGCAGATCTGGTCACTGCTTTGTCTGGTGTAAACCTTTCAAATGGCGTGGTAGGTGAAGAGAACTATTTGCCACCTCAGATTGAACCGGTTATTGATGATCACAACAATTATCTGTTCAATTTGCAAAGTGGTCAGAATAATGCTAAGCAGCATCCGTACGCGATGAAGTTTGAATCAGGGCTTAATAACTCTTCCTTGGTATTCGGTGGACAAGTTGATCACAGAACTGCTGCTTCTCCAAATAAATCGTACCTAAAAGGGTCTACTGCTTCTGCCCTTAACAGTAAAGGAAGTTTACCTTCGCACTATCAGCATTTGGATAGTCCTAATTCATCATTTTTGGACTATGGATTAGGTGGGTACTCCATCAATACTGCAATGCCCTCAATGGTGGGTGGCCATTTAGGCACTTCCAATCTGCCACCTTTATACGAAAATGTTGCTGCAGCATCAGCCATGGGTGTCGCCAGAATGGACCCAAGAGTTTTGGCTTCTGGATTTAGTCTAAGCCCTGGAGCTTCAGAATCGAATCAGGCATCTCTTGTGGATCCTATGTATCTACAGTACTTGAGGACAGCTGAGTACGCTGCAGCTCTTAATGACCCCTCTATGGATAGGAATTACATCGGAGACTCATACACGGATTTACTTCATAAAGCTTACATGGGTTCTTTGCTATCACCTCATGAATCACAGTATGTTGTTCCCACGGGCACAAAGCCTGTTGGTTCGAATCACCACCGGTACTACGGTAATCCTGCATATGGTGCTGGTTTTTCTTATCCCGGAAGCCCCTTGGCTAGTCCTGTTGGACCTGGTAGTCCTATGAGGCATGGTGAACTCAATATGCGTGTCCCTTCAATGATGAAAAACTTGGGTGGGAGCGTAATGGGGCCCTCCTGGCACTTACAGGCTGGTTATAACATGGATGATGCCTTCGCATCCTCGTTATTGGAAGAGTTTAAGAGCAATAAAGCAAAGTGTTTTGAACTTTCGGAAATTGCAGGTCATGTTGTTGATTTCAGGTATGTGCTCCTCCATTTTTTTTTTTGCTGAACTTGAGTACTGTTGAACCATGCTGGAATCTGGATATAGAACTCCTGATTGAATTTCATTTATGAACAGTGCGGATCAGTATGGCAGCCGGTTCATTCAACAGAAGCTCGAAACCGCAACAATAGAGGAGAAAAACATGGTTTTTGAGGAAATCAACCCACAAGCTCTTACTTTGATGACTGATGTGTTTGGTAATTATGTGATTCAAAAGGTACTCAAATTGCCCAGTTTCTCAGAAGATAGATTATTATTTTGGTTTATATAGGACATGGCTTTAGTGGATTTTAGGCAAGTAATGCTTGGTATTTAATTTTCAGTTTTTTGAGCATGGACTTGTGTCCCAGAAAAGAGAACTGGCTGGCAAGCTTTTTGGGCATGTGCTGACACTTAGCCTTCAAATGTATGGTTGTCGAGTCATCCAGAAGGTAATATCATTCTCCTCATAGCTGCATGGGGAATATGGGGTGTGATAAAAAAAGAAGAAGAAAGATTCAGTTGGGGTGACATAGGGAATACGGGGTTTGCATCGCAATGACTAGCCCGACCCCTTGTTCTTGCATTTTAAGTTGTAACACCTGTATTCTGTTATAGCCTTATTATCTGATGGTTGTATTCTATCTGTTTGTGAGCCAAATTTTGTAGCAGCTGGAGTTAAGGAATGAGCATCTTTATTAGCTATAAACTTTAACATTACGAATTGAAAACACCTACCAATCTTGTGGTAACGGACTTTGTCTTTTGATACAGGCTATAGAAGTGGTTGATATGGATCAAAAGATAAAAATGGTGGAAGAGCTTGATGGTCATGTAATGCGCTGTGTGCGTGATCAGAATGGGAACCATGTCATTCAGAAGTGTATTGAATGTGTTCCTGAAGAACATATACAGTTCATTATTACCACATTTTATGATCAAGTTGTGACCCTTTCCACCCATCCATATGGGTGTCGTGTGATACAGGTACAAAAGTTGTTAATCTCTTTCTTATCTTCGTTTGTTCCATAGACTCCAGGATATAATTCTTGTATAAGGGTGATATGATCTGTAATATGTTTTTTTCTTTGAGGACAGAGGATATTGGAGCACTGCAGGGATCCAAAGACGCAGAGTAAAGTGATGGATGAAGTTTTAGGATCTGTTAGCATGTTGGCGCAAGATCAGTATGGCAATTATGTGATACAGGTTTGTAACCTTGTTGTGAAAGATCCTGATTGTTGGATCGTATTTGCTTCTATTTTTGCAAGGTCAGTGAGAGGCTTTGGTCCATTTTTGTTTTCTGCTTTTATATTCCTCAAAACACAGGAAAGTGTAAAGCGAACTATTCCCAAACATGTTTTTGGATTTTTATGAAGCATCTTGTTTTTCCTTTTGTTTCTTTGATTAACAGTTCCTGTTACTTAGCTTGGTGCAATCGGTGAGTCTAGTTTTTATTATCTCCAGAAATTTCCTTCTTGTCAAACACCAGCCACAGTCTGCATCCAAACACTAATCACAGTGGCCCAGCTTAAACTTGACACCTCATTCATTCTCTGCATCGAGATACACAGATGTGCCAGACAGGCATACTAAAAGTACCTATTCAAGTTTTGTATTCACCTACACTGAAATGAATGAGCGTTCCAAATTGGGGACAGTCTCGTGTGGCTGTTGTAGGAAGTCTGCATCCATTTGTGTTCATGTGTATGAGTGATAACTCGCCTAATATACTGCTAAGGTCCTCTAATTGGAGATAATTGGCCAATCTTGCTTTTCGTTTTCCATCTGTTTTCTATTGAGATACACATCTCATGTTATCTTTTGTGGTTGCTTTTTCCATTGATATTCTGCTTTTCTCCTAAAACAGCATGTACTGGAGCATGGGAAGCCACATGAGCGATCGATGATAATCGAGGAATTAGCTGGGAAGATAGTTCAAATGAGCCAACAGAAGTTTGCGTCCAACGTTGTGGAGAAGTGTTTAACTTTTGGTGGTCCTTCTGAACGTCAACTCCTGGTTGATGAGATGCTCGGAACTACTGATGAGAATGAACCTCTTCAGGTTGGTTAAGTCTGGCCCACCTTTATTTATGCGAAAGTGAAATTCTTGCGTAGAAGCATTAACACTGTATCGTTGTCCTTTCCCTTCTTTTCTTTGTTTATCTCATTGTTGAAAAAGCTAGAAACGTAAAAAAAAAAAAAAAAGGGTACCGAAAGGATCAATGAAGTAAGCCATACTAAGCTGATCCCACTTAATAGTGCCCTTAACAACGCAAGGGAGAGAGTTGAAACTATTGGATATTGCATCATGATGATCACAACCCCAATTAGCGAAAGAATATGCATCATGAAGATCACAACCCCAATTAGCGAAAGAATATGCATCATGAAGATCACAACCCCAATTAGCGAAAGAATATGCAGCTGGTATTACCTCATCCAAAGCAGTGAGATATTCAATACGAGTAACGTTCTCTGTACTTGCTGAAGAATGTAATCAACTAGAAGCCCAGGAGGGTATGTAATAATGTTCGAACAGTCCACATATACTTTACAATCAGATTCAATTGCATGAGATCACATGCTCTTTGTTTTCTTGTTTCATATTTCTTTCCGTTAGTCCTTACTTTTGCGTAATTATTGTCTACTAAAACGATTTATATTATTTGACATATTCAGGCAATGATGAAAGATCAATTTGCAAATTATGTTGTACAAAAAGTTCTGGAAACTTGTGACGATCAACATCGTGAACTGATCCTGTCGCGAATTAAGGTTCATTTGAATGCCCTTAAAAAATACACTTACGGAAAGCATATTGTTGCTCGGGTGGAGAAGCTTGTTGCAGCTGGAGGTACTTCAAACTTGTACATCTTTATTTTGCCCATGTCAACATTCGTTGCTGCTCAGATTTGCAGAAAGCACATTTTCATTCTTGGCATTCTTTTAGGCCGTTGTACTATAATTGCTTTTGCTTCCCTTCCTTTGGTTCTCTTTTTGCTGGTGGTGCTTTCTAGTCTAGGGCTGTTCTTCATTTGGTGACCCAGCTCTCTAACTATTTATTTGAATTGTTTGCAGAAAGGAGGATTGCAGTTCAGTCTCCACATCTTGCTTAGATTCCATAGGAAAGAAGTTGTACAGCTAACCGAAGCTAGTTTGATTCACCTCTCTCTCTCTCTCTCTCTAATCTTTGCGTATGTGGTGCTGCAGCTCTACTTATATCGTTGAGACAGTCAGGAGCTGCTTGGAAATAAAGTTGCTTGCTTGTACTAGGGAACTGTACATTGTGTATGTTAAGGTTTATACATAGAATCAACTAAGCTGAGGCTCCAAGGTGTGGCAAAACACTGACCATACAAGGTTGTAAAAATGAGAAATACTTTGTTGAGGTAGTTTTCTTAACGCAACTGTAAAAATGTTGCCTTGTGGAGAGTTGATGTTCAGGTGAGGCATGAATTTTCACGTATTATATGGTATTGAGATTTTTCTTTTCGCAGCCTGAGTATACTTTTAGTTACCACGCATGTATTCATCATTCATGGTTTGATTTTTTTTTTTTAATGACATTTAGAGTTGATCTACTTTTTATTGAATCTGTGATATTTCCCAATTACTAATAGCATTCTAATGCAATAAAAAAACTGGTTTTAATATGCATGTTGGTGAACCTAAGCCAAATTACATACCAGGAGACTGTATGTAGATGTTTATCCAATTTATATGACAATGTCCACTTGAATTACGGAGCCGATTTAGTATATAGTAGTATAATGGTTTCAAGAAGGATCACGATTGGAAATGGCTTGGACATGACCGTCTAGTCTCTTAAAACTTAAAAGGGACTGAAGAGGATTCTGATCCTTTCTAGAATGCTCCAATAGGTTGTCTTGATGGTAATCCAATGGCTAGAAAACACAAGTATCAGAAAACAAGCCTAAGAATTCGATCATCGTCTCATTGAAAAACTTAAAACATGGGAAGGGTTTCTCCCCATATCTGCATTTCAGAATTTAGATTCTACAAAAGCAAGGAGAAAATCTTACAACCCAATACTCATTTGTGCAATCTAATCTTCCTCTTCCTCATATCTTTTTTTCCCAAACCCTCTGGGACCAGCTCTAGCTCTCACCCTCTTGTTTTTAAGCCTCTTCTTTTTATTCTTAGCTTCTTCTTTCGCAAATCTATCCGACTCCCTCTTCTGCAAAAAATCAGTAACTGCTATGTAGATCACCTGGGGAAAACCCAAACCACCACAAATTAGCAGCAACCCACATTACAAAATGTCAAATTTTCCAAATCAGTCTCAACAAAATGGAGAAAAAACAAAAGGGTAAATAGTATTTAGAAAGCCAAAAGGACAGTTTTACCCCTATAGTGAGAAGTGAGAGCGCAATGAAAGCCAAGAACAGAAGAACTGAGACGATGGTGGATACACCATCATCGCCACTGGCAGCAACAATTTGGTCAGAATTCTCAACTGGGTTTGCTTCTAAAGGCAAAGCATCTCCAGAAACAGCAGATATTTTCCAGATTTGGGCGCTTTTCAGAGGAATTCCGAGGGGCGGGGTATTGAAGTGGATAGTTTTTTTCGGGGGAAGAGTGGAGGAGGTAAGTGAGAGAGAGAAATTATAATAGGTGTTGAGTGAAAAGCGAGGTTTTGGGGTGAGAATGGAAGAGGAGAGAGGAAGAGGAGAGAGAGATGCAGAGATAGAGGTGGTAGCAGCCATGGTTCATTTGCTACCACGTCTATCATTTGGAGAAGGCAGCGAGTGCTGTATTGAGATTGTGTGGGGGGAGGGATCGGATAAGGTGGTGTCCTGAACCACCCCCCCCGCTCCTTTTTTTTTAATAACTAGGGAACAGCCCTATAGCAGGTTAGTAGGTCACTAATTGAACCCATTGCACAACTTAAACTTCGGAGGGAGCTGACGCAACCCACACCAGTAACGGTCACCCACTTAACATAGGTTTTCACCCAGGATTGCCCCAGCGGTAAGGGCAAGTGCTTAACTTTAGGAGTAATGTCAGAAGTTTTTCTGACCCAGCATTAAGGGCGACTAGGGGGATTACTCCTAAAGTCAGACATGGGCACTCGTCCTTACTGATGGGGCTCCCTGGTGTGCTTGAACACCTTCTTTTTTTGAAACAATTTGAACACCTTGTTTGAAGTTGAAACAGTTATGGTCTACTGACGAGTGGAATTTGGTTCACCCTCTTTTAGAGAGGGTGAACAAAACCTTCGCTTCTATTGGTTGAAATGGTGTGGAACCCACATCAAATGATGTCATGCTTACTAGGGATGACAAAATGGCCCGCCCCTACCCGATTGGGAAGGTTTTTTTTTTTTTTTTTTTCAAATTTTCGTGTACCGGAGTAGGTATGGGGGAAATTAGAAAAATCCGGCCGGGGTCGGGTTGATATTACCCCGCCCCGAAATATATTTATATGTATAATTATACTTTTACCCTAATCTAATAATCTTATACTAAAGTTATGATATTTTTATCCTAACTTTATTATCATTCTACTAAAAAAAACTTTCATTCTTACCTTAATATTTTAACCATTACACTAATATATCACTTTATTTATAAGTATTTACTTTTATTTTGCTTTTAGATTAAGAATTTTTTAAAATTTTGTCACATAGCGAGGTAGGTAAATCTATCCCCCGATTGGGGAGGGAACGGTGGTATTCAAAAAATACCCGGTCGGGGTTGGGTATGTCTAAAACCCGCTCCGCCCCATTGCCATTCCTAATGACTTACCGCCATTCCTAATGACTTACCTCTGTAATATATTTTTTGATAAGTATGATACCATATTGCGGTAAGATTCACATTATTTCAACCAATAGAAGAGAAAATTTTGTTCACCCTCGTGCATGTCTCACATCCTAGCTGTCTACCAATTTTCTCTACTCTCATTGGCCAGTCACTTTCTTGCTGATTCAATTCGCCCAAAGGCGGTGCTAATGAAAAGTAAAGATAAATCCCAGTAAATTACATAAAAACCCTCCATTCTTTATGATTCGTGAAAAAACACTACTAACACTATATGGTGTATATAGTAATTTCACCCAAAAAATCTGCAAAGTATCTAAAGTAAACAAGTCCGCGTTGGCATCTGGGCTCAATCTCGATATCGAATCAGATATTGCACTTTTTCACCTCATTATATTCTTTAATTACCCTTTTCCTTCCCACATTTTCTCTCTCTTCGAATGCTACCACGACTTCCCCGAAATATCTCCCAACTCTCTCTCCATGATTATCTCCAACTTCTAATCCGAAACTGAATCGGTTATGAAGAATTGGAAGGAAATCGGTTGCGATCCGTGAATTCGAGGTGTGAACATGGGCGAAGAAGTCAACATGAGCAAGTACAACGGCAGTCACGATGAGGGCGGTTGTCGAAACGACGACCGAGTCTCGGAGTGGGAGTTAGGGTTACCTAACGCCGACGACCTAACGCCGTTATCGCAGCCTCTTATATCGCCGGAGCTGGCATCGGCTTTCAGCATATCGCCGGAGCCTCGCCGGAGCATGATCGACGTGAATCGCGCGTTGCAGAATACGCTATCGAGTATCCGAGGCGAGTTGTCCTCTTCGAATAGCGTGAATTTCAAGTCGTTCAATGAAGAGAGGGGTAAGGATGGAATGGTTGTGGAAGGGGAGGAGTCGGATCCGGATCTGGTCGGGGACGGGTCGGATTCAAGGAAGGTGAGGAGGATTGAAAGCTGTACCGAGGAATCGGAGTTCAGGACGGAGAACGGAAACGAAGATGGATCGGCGAGGACGGCGTTGAAGAGGGCGCGGCTGGTGTGGACGCCGCAGCTGCACAAGCGGTTCGTAGAAGTGGTGGCGCATTTAGGTACATTTTACATACGCGGTCGGAATTTCAACTAACAATTAACTAAATTTTGCTTCTTTTTAAGTCCGCAAATCACTATATGAGGGTTCGTTTGATTAGAAAGAGAATCATGATAGAAAGTGAAATTACTGGTAATTTATTTTTTATGTTTCATTGAATTGAACAGTTTTGTTAAGAATCTTGCAAAAAAATGTATTTAAAGTTGCTAATTTACTCTTTACATAGAATATGAATCACGATAAAGAAGGAAAACTATGGGCATAATGGGAGGTGTCTGGCAATTCGTGTAAATAAATTGTCCTTGTGTTTTTAGCGTAACAGTATAAACTATACAACCATGCTTAAATGAATTGTGCATGAAAATCCACTTTCTAGCACTTTATATAATATTAATGCTAATTAAAGCGAGAAAATTGTCTCTCTTTTTTTTCTTTCTTTCTAGCATTTCCTATCATTTCCACTCTAATTCAATGTAATTCAGGTCTAAAAAACGCGGTGCCAAAGACGATTATGCAGATGATGAACGTGGAGGGTTTAACTCGTGAAAACGTGGCCAGTCACCTCCAGAAGTACCGGCTCTACTTGAAGAGGATGCAGGGGTTGTCGAATGAGGGTCCCTCACCATCAGACCCTCTTTTCACGTCAACCCCTGTGCCGCAGAGCTTACATGAGTCAGGAGGGAGTGGGCACGGGCACGGGCACGGGCACATGCCAATTCCAATTCCAATGCCTTACCCGCCGCAAATGAGGCATATGCCGGTGATGGGGATGGGCCATGGTCCTTATCAGGGGTATGATTCGAATCCGTATAATGTGGTGCAGCAGAGAGATTGGTCCGGGAGTAAGTTTGGCTCTTTTGCAGCGTATCAGCATGGTACCCCGAATGATAAATGACATTACCTTTGACAGTGAGGTGGGTTTCTTAAACTTTTTGATTCTTTCCTCTTTAATGATAGTTGTCATCAGAATCACGTTCGTGTTGTTCCTTGCTATCTTATGTTTGCTGATAGGAATTAATGATACAGGATTGGTGTCCGACTCAAATGCGTTGGAGTTTTGACCTGATGAATCTCTACTGGCCTACTGGGACTTCATTTTGAATTTTGTTTACTGAATATTGGGATTTAGATTGCTAGATATTGGATACTAGTAATTTACTATTGAAACCTCGTGTTGGCAGCTGGATTCACTTTAATTTCCGAAATCAATAGTAGAAAAACTGTATTGACTTTTGGGAACAAAAATGCTGCTTTCTCTGGATATATTCTTTGAACTGGTTCTTTGGCCTAAAGCTTTAAAATCTAAACTACCGTGGTCAAGGTTTCTTGTGGACCATGAAGGTCTATATTTTTTTTTTGAGTAAGTAACGGTGCTCTATATTGGGATTTGTTTAAATCTAATTCTAGCTAGATTATTTGCTGGAAAACGAAGCTGCAGGATCGTTCAAACCATCAGAAGTAGTCGGTACCTAGTGTTATTCACTACAGGGCTAACAAGCTCATGAAGATTGATCTCTTCAGTTTCCAAACACGATCATTCAGATTTATTGACCTCTTATTCCTCTCATTTGGAGACTCCTAGCTTTACATCTCTTTTGATTGTTTATTTTTTTATTTTCCTGAAATGTTCTCAAGTCTTGAACTGTTCGGGTGCTTATATGGCATTGAAACTTCGAAACAATGCAAACTTCCCTTCCCTTTCTGGAATTGGTGCTGTTTATCCCATCTCCTCTTTCCTTCTAGGACTGCCATTTGGTGTCCTTCATTCAGGTCCTTGAATCTTTGTACAAGTGACATGCCTCAAAATCAAGATTATGGCAGCTTTCATTCACCTTATGTTTGTTTTAATGATGGGAATGATTTCTGATTTGAGGAGTTTATTTTTGTTCATGGTTTCATGAGAATTTAATTGTGTCCATACGCACCATGTTTTGTATCTGGACTAAATAAAAAGCTTGGTTTCTCGCAAAGGTGTGAAGAAGCTTGGTTTTAGCTAAATGCAAGTCTGATTGAACATTGATGAGATTACCGGAGCTCAATCTCGGCCAATGTTAAGCTCGCCTGAACAGGAACTGAGCCTAAGTTGAGAAACCCCAAGCTCAGCTTGGCTCTGCTCATTTGCCCTTCATCAATAAGCAGATCATCATGTTATGTTTTCGGAAAAGTCTATAGACACTAAATAAGGTAGTACTAACTAATGTGAATGTGACACTCTTTTAGTGGATGACTATATTCATGTATTGAATTATGCATTGATGTGATAGTGTCATGTGTACAAAAAAAGTGTAATGTAAATTAGTTAATGGATGTACCATTGCATTTCTCTATATTTTCAAGCATATAACGAGTTAACGGCTAACTCGTTTTCACTTTGTTCTATCGACGTCATTTTAGATTCTAGTAACATCTAAATTTTGGAGCATACTTGGCCTGAAGATCCTATCCTCCTATGATTAGTAGCCATCATCTCCTAGGACGATGGCTAAATCCAACTTGCAGGGTGGATATTTACACATGCCTTATATTAGGAATAAGTAGAGTATTAGTTCCATATGTAGCTGAATGGAAGTATATTTTGTGCAGGGCGTGAAATATATAAAGTTATTTATGTTTTGTATATTTTAGTAGTTGAGACAATGCTGTTTCTAGCAGAATGACTTTTCTGTTGTTTCTTTTTAGTTGACTGCGGTACCTGGATTTTGCATATGAATTTAGTCATTTAGGTTACTGTAATGTGTGTTTTTTGAGTTAAGAGGTTTAATAATCTTGGCACCGGCTTAACTCATGGAAGTCGACGTTCTTATTGGTCACCGGATTTGTGATAAATGATTGGCATTTGTTTGGCATTTGTTTGAAATCATTGAAGACAATCTGAGGAGAGCAACGCGAGTCGCATTTGGAGTTCACTCGGGTTGCTCTCCTTATGTCATCAGAGATTGTTTCAGTAATGTGTAATTTTTGCCTGCTTGGTATATTTGATGCTGTGATCCCCCTTCCACAACCTGGCTCTTGTTAAAAGTTTGTCCCTTTCCCGACAACTTTAGGTCAATTTGCGTTGTTAATTCTGGTGCATTACTTACTTTGCCTTGGAAAACTTTGGATGTTTCACAAGCTTTAGTTGAGACATATAGATGTTTCAGTTTTATCGGGATTCATGCTTTTGGTTGTTAATTTTGATTCTCGTATCCCTGTTTGTGTGAATCATTTGAGGAATTCGGTATTGCTATTAAGAATTGGAAGCATATCAAGTCATCGGGCTTTTGGTATAAGAAAATTTCCTAAACGACATACAGTTTTCAAGAAGGCAACAATATGTACATTTTTTTGGTACAACAGATAAAACAAGAAGCGGAAGCCAGACTCTCTCAAAAGTCACTCCTCTCATATCTGCCTTGAGAAGCGGAATGATGCCTTCAGGAGGAGCGATATGGGACACCATCTTCTCATCTTGGTCAGCTCCTAGGTTGGCAATGTGGACAGCAACTCTATTCCCCTCTCGTAGCCTATGTTTCGACGTGCTTCCCGTGATATTCATAAGAGTTTTACACTCCTTGATCAGAATAAGATGAGGGGAGTGCTCCGAATGGTCATCTTTGGTTAGATCAATAACTGTAGTAGAGTCTGATTCTATCTCCATCGCATTCATGCCCTGATTCTGGATCAGCTCAAGGCCTCTGAAGATCCCCCATAGCTCGGCTTCGAGACTTGTGCAGTTGTGGAGTCTTCCCAAGTACCCGAGTACCCAGTCCCCTCTCTCCTCTCTGAAGACACCGCCATATCCCGCTTGCCTTGGATTTCCCCTACTGCTGCCATCTGTGTTTAGCTTGAGTTTACCTGTTCCTGGGAAATTCCAAGACACAAGTCTCACTTGTCTAGGATTAGCACTGGAAATAGAGAGAGAACTTTGAACTATGTCAGATGCAAAAGCAAGGTTTCTAGCATAAATATTAGTAGGAGTTGAAGATAAATTATCGAAAACTCTCATATTTCTAGCTAACCATAAATTCCACGAAGTAGTAACAGTTAAAACACTAACACCTTGTTCAGTTGGGTTTTTCAGACCCGGGTTTGAAGACCTTTCTAAAAAATGGGTTTCCACAAGCACAGTTCTCTCTCTTTTGTATCTCTGACTGGTGGGCCCACTAAAGTAATTTGTTTTGGTGTTGCTTTTGGATCGAGAAACACACTTCTCTCTCTTTTCTATCTCTGACTGGTTGGCCCTCTTGGGAAAGTAGAAAATATTTTTGATGCTGCTTTGGACCCAGAAACCCCTTTGGACTCCAGGTCTTAAAACTGGGTTCTGAAAACCCAACCGACCAAGGTGTAAGAAGATAACCCCCTGGATTCTTTTTGGATTGATTGATGTTGCTATGAAGCCAATATCGCCATTCCTCCATGCTATCTGATTGTGGACCCTGAATACTAGGAACATTCATCCAGACATTAGCACTTAAATCACAGTAAAAAAAAAAAAAGTGTTTGATGTCCTCCTTCACATTGCAAGCTGAGCACTCATCATTATCAGCCAAACCGCGTATCAAACCTTGATGGTTAGTAAGGATTTTCTGATGCATACAAGTCCATAAGAAGCTTTTGAGTTTAGCTGGAATTCTAAGTTTCCAGATCCATTTCCATTTAACAGGGGAGGGAGGAGTATTAGAGACGTAGTTATAAGCAGTGGCCACCGAGAATTTCCCATTACTCGACAAAATCCAACTCTGGAGTGTCTTTAACAGTAGCAAATTTAGGAATCAACACATTATTAGTCCATAGCATTCATGGTATTATTGTCGATAACATGGGTCACAAGAGGCCAGTTCCAGTCTTTGTGAGGGGTAATAAACTCCTCCACTTCATTGGAGGGAGATGCCTCCATTTCATTGGAGTTCTAATCTACCATGTCTGTTGTTGGGAGCTTTCAGGCGTTGATCCCGTGTTTTGATAGTTGGAGGTTTCGTCGTTTGGGGATTTTTTGCTTCTTTGGTTGATTTCGATGCTTCTGGATTTGCTTGATCTTGGTTGGCTTAGGGTTAGGAGCTCTTGGGTTGTATCTTTTTCTTGCTGTAGTTTTTGGGATGTCTTAGGAGTGTTTTTATTCTGGATTTCAGTTAGGTTCTGGTTGGTCTCTTACCACCCTTCTTGTATCTTGTTTTTCCCCTTTGGTTAGCGTTTTCAGTCTTGAGTCCCTTTAATCTTTATAATTCGTTTTCAAAAATTAATAAATTCTTTTCGTAGAAAAAAATAAACTACTCCACTTTCCTGTGATCCGAGACAGTAGTGGGGTGGGAATCCGATAGAGAGAAACTACTACACCACCAATCGTTCCAGAAAGAAATATCCTTACCATCCCCAACAATCCATTTCAAGTTTTTCAAGACAATAATAATATCTTTGGTTTCGAAGATAATATGCCAAACATGAGAAGCTTTATTCTTTTGGGGCCAATCCTTAAAACTATGTTTGTGGAGGTATTTCTTGTGGATTTACTGAATCCATAAGGGTTTCCGCTCCGTCATGACACGCCACCCAAGCTTGACAAGCAAGACCAAGTTAGTATTCTCAGCTTTCCTAAGACCCAAGCCACCATTACTCTTGGTATGACAAACAGTGTCCCAATTGACAAGATGAAAGCATTTTTTCTTGATAGTCTCCCAAAAGGAAATTTCTATTGATTTTATTATTGTTTTTAGTGACGGTGGAAGGGAGGGCAGCAGTTTGCATAGTACTATAATTGGGGATTGTCGAAGTAACTGATTGAACAAGGGTAGCACACCCTGTGAAATTCAATGAGCCAGACTTCCACCCGAAAGCTTCCTATTAAGTCTCTCAATAATATATTGGAAGTGTCTTTTCGAGATTTTACTATGAATAAGACGGACTCCAAGATACATACCAAGATCTTTAGTGAGGGAAAAACCACACTCCGTGCTCAAATCCTTAGTAATCTAATGGAGAGGTTAGGAGAAACATAATCCAATGGGGAGGTTAGGAGAAACATAAATTTTGGATTTGTGGGAACTAACGAGTTGGCCGGAGTCATCATAGAACATATTCAAAGTATCCCTCATGACCTTGCACTGGCCAGCCGTAGCTTTACCAAAGAGGATAATGTCAGAAGAAAAGGTGGGAGAAACACAGGCCATTTTTAGAAGCTTTAACGCCAATCCACTGATTATGGGAAAACTTTTGATTTGTAAGGGCAGAGAATCTTTCCGTGCATAGAACAAAAAGGTAAGGCAAAAGAGGATTGCCTTGCTTAAGGGCCCTTTCAGGAGTGAAGTGCGGGACAGTTTCCACATTCCAAAGAATGGAAGAGTCTAAGTTAGTGACACAACTCATGATAAAGGCAATAAGTTTCTCACTCTTCTCTGTCTTTTCTCATAGGAGAGTGGAATTTCATGTGGAGGGGTGCACGTTGTTATATGGAAATCAATTTTCCAGATCATGCCACCCATTTTCCCTTTATAATTTCTA
This sequence comes from Gaultheria prostrata, assembly GCA_036023075.1. Lineage (NCBI taxonomy): Eukaryota > Viridiplantae > Streptophyta > Magnoliopsida > Ericales > Ericaceae > Gaultheria > Gaultheria prostrata. The sequence goes on along the minus strand of JAXBDA010006137.1, from coordinate 4,479 downwards.
AAAGTATGACTGATTTCTTGGCAAATAATAATATTATCAGTGGTGTGACGCCCAGGTATAAAGCTAGATTGGTAGAGGTTGACAATCTCGGCAAAGTATGGTCTTATGCAATTCACAATAATTTTAGAAATAACTTTGTTGGAGACATTGCACAATCCAATAGGCCGAAATTGGGTGATGGACTCAGGGTTGTCAACTTTGTGGATAAGAGTGATAAGAGTGCGATTCATCTTTCTAGGGACAGCCCTGTTTCTAAAACACTCCTGGATAGAGTTGCATAAGGAAAGGCCAATAGTATTCCAGTACTTGTGGTAAAAAACTGCATGATAGCCATCAGGACCTGGGGCTTTGAAAGCCCCATTGCTCTTAACAGCTTGCAGGATCTCGTCCTCAGCAGGGATATTAGCAAGATAAGCATTGATCTCATCATGGAAAGTGTTATGCACCCAGTTGTCCCAATGCATAGAAGTATTATTAGAATGAGTGCAAAACATGGACTTAAAATGATTGTTGACGTGCAACATGAGGTTATCCGTACTATCAATCCAACTACCATCAGTGTTTTTAATGGACAGAATTTTATTTCTTCTTCTTCTAATAACAGTGGGCAACATATGTACATGCTCAAACTAATAAAGCCATACATACATGGATTCTAGTTTCCCCCTTACTTGAAAAAAGCAGAAATGCTAAAAACAACCTTAGAATGAAATAATCCACCATAACCTGTGGATACCAATTTCTGCACAAGCGAAATGCCTATTTGAAGTATAGCTCAGAAATGTGATTTGAAATTTTCAGCAAGCTTGCCATTTCTGTACTCAACAAGCACGACGATTGATTCGGTGCTTCATCAAACAGACAATAACAACAGGTGGTCATCTCCCTTTCACAGGCCCAATTCCTTTTTCAATTGATTAAGGGTGGCTTCAATCTCATCAACATCTTCCTCAATGCTGGTCTTCGTGGAAGCTTCTGCTTGACTACCACTTCCCCTTCTCTCCGATCTGTAGTTTCTAAATTCATTGCCTTTGTCCTTTTCTGATCCGACTTCTGCATCAACAATGTTCATCTCTTTCTCTAAGAACTCAACAAATTCTTCCCCGATTTCCTGTCAGGCAAATTTCACTTGTTTCACTGACTGTCGCAGAAGAACTCAATATACTGGTAGTTGCAAAGGCATCGCTTTTCTAGCATTTATTATTGATGGATTGTCCTAAATGAAGCTTACCGCCAATTCCTCCCATAAGCTCTTGGGTTTTCCTTGTGAAGAAGCGCTAGCCTCCCAGTTCTTGAATTCTTCTTGAAGGTCCTTAAAGAAGTCCCCTATAACAGCAAATCAAAACTTCAGTAGAAAGGCAGGATTTTTACCACCAAGATGGAGATTAAAATGTTAGGTCATATTGGGGAATGATCTGAAGTTAACTTTATGGCATTCATGGCATCAACAATTCTACCTAGCGATATTTGAACATCCCTCAAAAAGTTACCTGCAGCATGAAGGGGTTAAATATAAGAACATACAGAAAGCAAGACTTTTCTCCACATAAAGGCGCAACACCTATAAACGAGGTCCCAAAACTCTAGTTTAAAATTTTTGAAGTCATTTGCATACTTGGGAAAACCAATATGTCGACATGCTTATTATACGTATTCAGAAAAAAAGGACGTGTATAAGGCTCTCGCCATCTCACACTACCAAGACCTGAGAGTCATTTTAGCTTTGAGGCAGGTATCACTCTCAGGAAATAACACGCAGTACTGAGATGCATGGAACTTCCATGTAGAAAACTTCAATCATAAAGACATAACTAAAAAAGACCAAAGAGATATCAGCAATAGAAAATTTTAACCTATGCCATAGAACTCTTCTTCATCCTGAGTATTCCGACTTTGGTTTCTTCCCGCTGTTGAATATGAATAATCGGATGTCTGATTTCCAGCCTCATATCTCTTCCGAGATTCAGAGTTAAGCAATGTACTGTATGCATGCTTTATCCTCATAAATTTCTCCTGAGCATTTGCCTGCGAACAGAAGGATTTGAAAAGCTTAAGCTAAAATAAAAAAAAAGGGTAAAAGTGGCAGGATTTGTCATACACAAGTTACTTTATTGATTTGTCGCACACAGGATTTTTCCCTCGCCATCATCTTTAACATATCTGGAATGTGCCACAGTGGCGACTCCAAGAATTTGGGAGCGTGGGGTCATTTGTAAACATCAAATACCTTTACCAACCATAAATCAAAGAAAATATCACAGTAATGACAACTAAATTTTTTTTTCCAACATAAATCACATTTAAAGCTCAACCTAATAAACAAAAGATATTATCAAAAGGCATAAAACAGTTTTCTATGTTTTCAGTTTTCACCACACAAAAAAAAAAAAAAAAAAAAATCTACACAAACTTCTACAATTGCATTCGACGCGGTCTCGAGTTCTGAAAATGTTGCATGATGGTCTCTAGGTCGATACTGTCAAACAATCCCTCCGTTCCAAATTGTTGCTTCTCTTTCACTTTTTGAACCATTCAAACAGTTATCTACATTTTATAATATACTATAATTTTGCTATGATTTTAAAATACGTGTTTGATAAAATTAATTGAGATCTATCAAACAAGATCCATATTAGGTATATAAATCATTATAAATCAGATGATATGAACAATTTTTTGAGAGGTCCCAATTCCCAAATAGTAACTAGGAGCAACAATTTGGGATGGAGTGAGTACTTCCTTAGCGAGACAGATCAATCTCTCCATATTAAAAGAACAAAATGACTGACTAGGAACACAAAGCGGGGAGGGTGAAAGCCGGGGAATTATCCAGTGGTGTCAGCCCTAAATTTATGGGGGTTCATTTATGAATTTCCTAAAAAAAAATTAATACAGTAGAGGTATTTTTTTTTTCGCCGTGGGGTCGGCTGACCCCCCTCCCTTCCCTTTGGAGTCGCCCATGGTGCCAAAGGTCCTGCTATTAAAACACTAGTCGCATGTATCCTTCTTTACAGACTCGCATGGCTGATTTGTCCTCTAATTTTAAAGATGCACAAACTGCTCAACATGACTTATTGTGAAAAGCTATTAACTATGGCACTAAGTATGAATGTGCACAATGTGGCATAGACCGAAACAAGGACAGCTAAGTCAGAAGTGAGAAGAAAGACAGATCAAGCATTGACCTTTACATACAGCTACTCTTAGCTTTCTATTGATCGCATAATTTCTGCTTCTTTGCTCCAAATTAACGAGTTTTTCTTGTTTGCAAAGACCACCTTTGTGGAAATAAGCTCAGAAGAAAACACGATGGGCAAGCACACAGCCATTAGGTGTTCCGCAATGATTTGATAAACACAAAAAGGCTTCTATAGCTAACCTCAGTCATTGAACGTAAAGCTTTTTGCGGCTTAAATACAAATATTGATCTGAAGAAATCATATTTCGTCAGAGTTTACAAGAGATGAAAGGATTAAGGAGAAATAACCTGAATCTGGGCAAGGAAAGATATAGGAACTCAAATTGGGTTGAATATGGGTATCAAGATGACTGATTATCAAATGGTAATGACGACTTGGTAATTCTCAAACCAGCCAATTCAACAAACCATCCTCATTATTGAGTTTCTCAGTATCAAATCGACTCTCATAAATTGGTAAATCGACAAACAAAATTGTTGATAAGAGCCACCCTCACAACAATGTGTGCTCACTGCTCCTCCAACTTTATAGTGAAAAGGCTCCAAGCCGGCATAATGGCTAGACTCCAACAAGTGATATGAAATCTTCATAACTCTAGATTTCATGTCACTTATGTGATTTCAGTGGAACCTCAGAAGAAACCTGTGTCAAACACTAACACATTAAACCACTTATCTAAGTTATCTTAACAGTGTTTGTCGATCATTACTCTGCCCAAGTCGATAGGAAAGACATATGAGAAGATATAATTCTCAGAGCCAAATCCTGCAAAGTTTTTTCTTTTGTAATGCAGGGTGTCCCGGGCCAGCTTGCGTGTGCTTCGTTCTAATCCCTACAGCCCATCCCACAGCCGTTTTCACACGCTTACGCGTGGGGTGAGGTGGCCCCAAAAGTTGCTAGCAAGGAGAGCTGCAACTTAACGCTTTTAGAGCAAGTGCACAAATGCTCTCTATCCACTCTGTAGCGGCCAGGCTCACCATGGTCCGTCCGGTCCCCTACCCACTCGAGGTTCACCCCTATCTACCCTGGCCGACGGTCGCCGGCGCTATGACACACAGCCGAGACCGTGCCCCTGTGGGCGCTCGGACGTGTAATACCATGGACTTATCCCGAGATCGAGGCATAGTTCGGTCCGGAGCGGCACCCAGCCCGTCCTCGGTAGAGGGTAGCGTTCAGGGGAACGCCTGACAGCCTTGCCGAGGCAACGCCGAGGGCGTCAGGATCGGGCTCGGGCTGTCACAGCCACAATCACACACGCACAGGACGGCGCACACTAGGG
>JAXBDA010006136.1:0-21714 GCA_036023075.1 Gaultheria prostrata | reverse complement strand
ACATGTTTTAAACCCTTAAAAACACCCAAAACCCTTCGGTCCGGGATCCTTGACAGGATAATTGGTGTATATATATATATATATATATATACATTTAAAATAAAGGGTAGTTTTGGGTTTATTTGAATGTCAGGATGAAAACATAACTGATTAAAAAGCACAGGATGAAATTCTAATTTCAAGGGTGCTGGAGGATGATTATTTAACTGGCCCTTTAAATAATAAGACCAAATAACATGAAAATACGGGGTATATGTCACAATTGCATATTCTCGACGAACTCTATTTTTTAGGCCAAGAAAAATTAAACTGGCATATAAACACATTAGTTTATATTGTAGAAAATTGTTTGGCGAATAGATCCACACGGATTTTATTTTTATTTTTTTTATGCATAGTCCTATTTTTTGGAGCTTCTTATGACTTTTAATTGTGTTCTTTACATTGGATTGGTTTGTAAGCTGATTTTTTGGGACTAGTTCAAGTTTTTTGGATTAGTGTTCAAATTTTTATTTGTATGGTGTTCAAATATTTTTAGCTTGGGTGTTCAAAAAAAACAAAATTAAATAAAATTACAAAAAAATTACATGTATTTTTCTAAACAAATTTTTTTTTTTGAGAGTGTTCAAGTGACCACCCATAACACTATGTAGAGCCTCCTATGCCTAATTTAAGGATTTTAGTCATAGATTTATTTTATTTCCACCCCGAATTCAAGCCCGGATTCCGCCATTGAATCCGGCCACTGCGCAAGCCTAGCGGAGGAGAAGAGAATCAAGAGATACACCTTCACCGACTTCAACGTCGGAATCGTTGTGCATAATTACTACTCCTATTATTTAATCGTAAGAAGTCAATAAAAAGGTCGTTTGTTATTCGAGGAGCATTTGACTCATTTGTTTACACCTTCGAACCTTCTTTTCGTTGACAGTTTATGTATTTTTATTGGTAGATATATAGATCTAGAAACCGATATGTTCACAGGGGGCATGTGATCTTGTGATTTGTGCATTTGTAGTTTATTTTTTAGATTTATAAATTGTTTATAATTATTTAATTGGATACGTAGAAGTTATCCGTCCATAAAATAAATACAATAAAAGGCTAAATTACACGGACTCCATTTAAAAACTTGTCATTCTGTCTCATTAACGCCTCCTAAACTTTAAAACTAGACAAAAACACCATGTGGTGTCCTGGATTCTGGGGTACCCTTCTCTTGACTTCTATCACCGGAATTGGTTGGACCTAGCCTCCAAAGGTGCTCCTGCACATGTAACGCCCGACGTTAGTGACTAACCTGGCCTGAAGTTGGCCAGGGAAGGCACTCCGACAGTCTAGTGAGAGATTGAAGGAGAAGGAAACCAAAGGGAAGTGGAATTGAGTAGAGTTAGAGTGAGTTGTGTACCTCTTTAGGGTTACCTCTCCTCTTTTATATAGATCACCTTGGCTTGGGCTCCAAGTACAAAGGCAGATCAGTCAAATTGGCTCAGATGACGTAGTAGTACGTCACGAACCGATCTCCTCATCAATGCATGGGATCGTCTCGAATCATAGGGCGACGTGTGTCATAACGGCTCGGCTACCGTCATGTTGACATAGGAGAATTTGTTATGTGCACATGGCCTGCCGCAAGGCGGTCACGAGTAGTAACCGTTTCAGATGACATCACCCATGTAATGTCACACGAACGGCCTTCCACATTCTTGCGAATCGTTCCTGGGTTTACCCAGTTCGAATGATTCATCCGGATCACTACTGGCTCGGCCGAGTCAGTCTTGTTTCGGCCGAGATGTCGACACGTGCTGAGACATACTGCCACGATTCGTTTCTGTTGGGCTTCAAATGCGTCTCGGCCCATTCTTCCCTGTCATGTGGGTACTGATCTGTTTGATAACTGGGCCTTTAGTCCGCGCCAATCCTTGACCCTTGTGTCCGTTATATTTTGGCCCACTACACACCCCTTAAACGACTCGCATTGGACAATGCTACTCGTTCCGTAAAGAAAACTATCATTTTGTCTTACTACGCGCTTCGAGCTCGAATGTTTAAAAATGATTGCATTCTCGCCCAAACTGAAATCCCCACTAATGGAAATTTCACATCCAATAGCCAAGCAAGTCACACTTCTAAACGGAAGGTGAAAACAATTCCCATCCTTGCATACTCCTAGATCTTTTTAGTGTTTGTACTTTGTATGACCTAATCCATGCGGCATATGCTTTTTTGGGGGGGTCAAAACTCAAAAGTGACACTCCAATCATTGAAAAAATTCAAACGGTACACATTAATCAAAACGGGAATTCCCATTAAGGATCAAGGAATCCCAAAGCCAACGGGTGAATCCACTCCCTCCAATTGCATGTCTTCATTTGTCCCCCTTTGATTGAGGACATGCGCATTGCTATTTCTCCCGCGTCTGATGAACTGAACTGAATTTGGAACCAGCCCTTCTCGAATCAACTTGATGTCATGAACTATCACCTCCATTTCATGATTCACCTGTGTGGTGCCATTAACAATGTCCACTGGCACTTTGGCATCTCCCTAAAAAATGACAGCCCCATAACCTTACATAAACGCGAGAACCATCTTGATAATGTTTGTTTTAACTTTTACTCCTAATTTGCAACCTATTTTGTTGGAGTTTGCCGCTTTTAATTAAAACTTGTACTTGTTGAGTGGTTCATTAGTGGTTCATTAGAAAGACTTGGGTGCATTTTTTCTTATGGAAAAGTTCTAGATTTGTGCATTTTTTCTTGCTTGGAATTGCAGGACAAAGGAAGCAAAAAGATGAGTGGATGTTATAGGTCCCGCGGAGTAATGTATTTAAGCGAAAAATCAATTTCAGATATCGATAAGTATATAAAAAAATTTGGTTCAAAAAACGGGTGGTCTGGATTCCATCAACTGTTTTAAAGTTAAAATGACAACAAGCGTCAATTTTATAAACTAAAATTCAAATTTTGAAATACCTATCGATGTCCGATTATTTTTCGCATAAATACTTTACTCTGCGGACCCTATTAGATGAATGATTCAAATTGTTGTAAAAAACACAAAGTCCGAAACATTTAGGGGGTGTTCCAGTAAAGGGTTTTTTGGGTTTTTAGTTTTTTAGACTTTTAGTTGTAGTTTAAATCTACAACTTGTTCCACTAAAATGTTGGTTTTTTGGCAAAAAAAACCAGAAATTGGTTTTTTGGTTTATTCGTTTTGTCTTTATTCAAAAAAAATTTGCATTTATTATTTTTGCGTCAATTTATTGTGGTTTATTGGTTCCTCTCTACGAGACGAATCTAACAAGTATGAAATTATAATGAAAATTAATTATTTTTTGAATAAAACCAAAATTAAACCAATAAACTACGTATTTTTGGCTTTATTAAAAAAAAAATTAGTTTTGACTATCATTTTATGCTCTTTACATTCGTCTCGTCGAGAGGAACCAATAAACCACAAAAATTTGATGGAAAACTAACATTTGCGAATTTTTTTTGAATAAAGACAAAATTAATAAACCAAAAAACAGGTTTAGTGGAATAGAATGGTTTTAGAGTTAAAACAAAACCAATTTTTTTGGGGAGTTTTTTGCTAGTGGAATAGAATAATTTTTTGTGTTAAAACAAAACTAAATTTTTTTAGCGGAACACCCCCTTATTCTCAATTAAGATTTGGGATTGTGAGTACATTTCATGTTTAGTTGTCAAAAGAACAAACCAAATGTCGCATTCGACTGCCGATTTGTCTGATTCAACAATCATGAAAACCTATGCCTAGTTTCTCAGTACAATGTAACTCTTACATAACCATGGTTGTCCTCCAAAAGGTCCGTCTGTGTATGGCGCAGGCCCGTTGGTGATTTCTATACCAAATTTTATACAGTAAACTTTGAGTGTTCATTTGAACTATATACGAAAACTAAAATTTAGATGTTCATTTGCCAAGAAAAAGAAAGTTACCGAAAACTTCTTTTATCTTGATTCAATAGCTATTTCGAATAAAAGTAATTTTGAGAGCTATATATCTAGGCCAAAATTACATAAGAATTGCTACCATTGAATCATCAGGCAACTCTAAAATTAGCCACAAGAAAAAATATTTAGTTTAGTTTGGCTTAAATTTTGCATATCTATTTTTTTCGTGTCAAATTTTTGTGGATTATTGATTCATTTCGGCGGGAAGAATCGCAAAAATAAAAATAATAACCGAAACTCAATTTTTTTAATAAAGACAAAAATAAGCTAGTTTTATTTTTTTTGCATATTTTTGCCTTTATTCAAAGAATTTGCGTTTCGATTATAATTTTTTACTTTTTCCATTTCTGTCGTCTAGACGACCAAATAATCGACAAAAAATTAACACAAAGTAACAAATGTAATAAAAATTGAATAGAAAAAAGTCATCTGGATGACTTATTTGGATGCTTAAAGATAAATAGATAAGATACAAGAAAACCAATGTTAACCAACAATGATTAATTGGTTGGTACAAACAAAATAAAAGACTGATAACAAGATTAAAAATGGACGATTTTGGAAAATAAATTTAGAGTTGCCACCCGGGTTTAATTTTGGAAAAGATTCGATACCCGAGAAACCGTTTAAAATGATTTGAAAATTAATGACTCCTGTGCCACTTGGTTTTGAAAAAAGGATTTGGTCTGCGAAAAATAGAGATTCTTGGATTCGGAAGCCAGGTTACTAGTGGGGAAGGTTTTGTTTAAAAAGCACCCTGCTCGCCCGAGAAATACTCGGTCTTTACTAAATATTTGTGAGCTTTTTGGAAATTTTTTTTATTGTTAAACTTTAATCACATAAATAACAAATAAACAATAAAAAGGACATAATGGTAATAAAATAGAATAACAGAACCCAGTAAAGCACGAAACAGAAAACATAGCACATGATTTTGGTTTTTCAAAATGTACCGCACGGTACAATTAGTTATGCCGCACGGTGAAGTTATTTGTGCCGCACGGCACAACTTACTGCTGAAAATTTCAAAAAAATTAGGTTTTGACAAAAGCTGGAAATGAGAATGGTTTCCAGAAAGGAACTTATTTGAAGAAAAATCATTCATTTGGACTGAAAAAAGTAGTAATAAGAGAAATGTATCTCTAAATGAAAGCAATATTACATGACAATGAAGAATGTCGCATAATACATGTCCGAGAGATCGTTTTTGTTTGAAATACAAGATCCAATTCCAAGGAAGGGTATCAGAACCCTCCTTAGACTTGGAAATGCCCTCAGAAGGCCAAGGCTAAGAAGCTTGGCTACAAAACAAACGTTATACCTTTGAAACGAACTGCTTGGAAACAAACCCGTCAAACCGTCAGGTTAGAGAAGTTGGAGGCTACGAATTTGGGTTTTCAAGTGAGGCTTTTTATGTGGTTCTGGATTACTGGAAATGGAAAGAGTTTGTGAGAGTAAGGAAGAGAGTTTAAGAGAGGTTTCTCATGGAGTTTCTTCTCTTTGGAGATTCTTTATTGTTTTTTACTGGTAGAGGTTCGGTTTTTATAGGCGAGAAATCAACCGTCTCATATGAAAGCGAGATTCGTCACGTAATCCATATTCCCATACAAAACCTACCGTTGATAGCCTTTTTCCCTCGCACGATATCATGATGAGATTTGGAACGCGTTTGTTAAAGAAAGGAGCTGTTGGGCTTTACAGAGAACCAGATTTGACAGCCAATTGTGCCGCGCGGCACAGTTAAGTGTTCCACATGGTATAGCTAAGTCCACTGCACGGTGGAGTTGATTTTTCAATACAAAAGTATACCGTATGGCACATTTAACTCTACCGTGTGACACAAATGTGTGTTCCGCGCGACATTGTTTAACAGACCAAACTTTGCAAGGCCGCCCCGGGTGCTACCGAACTCCGTTTCGCGCGTGGTTGGTACTGTTGGAAAACTTGTTAAGTCTTATTTCTAACCGAAGTGGTTTGGAAATAAAATAATTTGTACATCAAAAGTTATGATGATTTTACCCTCGGATGGTCGGAAAAAGAGTCGTTTTGGTAAAATTCTCATATCTCCCTCATTTCAAAACGGACATATTATATAGGAAGCTGATTTTGGGGCTCCCTTTTTTGATGCGGGCACTCCAAAAATTAATGAAGTTACAAAACTACCATTTTCTAAACATAAAAATTACTGGAGGCACTCCACCCAAAATTATCTCCTTATTTACTTGAAGCACTCCTAACGGAAAAGTTAACCAAAACCTCCCTCCGTTAACTGCACATCAGGACATCCCAATCGTCCATCTTAGGAATCAATGGTCCGGATTTTAAAATGAATTCTTATAGGTCAAAGTTAATTTTTTTGACCGATAAGAATTCATTTCAAATCCGGAATATCGAAAAATGCTTTTGGACGGTCGGGATGTTTTGGTGTGCATTTGGTGTACAGTGGTATACGCGTGACATTTTTAAAATACAAATAGGTCGGCTATATGTAAAAAAAAACTCAATTCATTGACACGAAAGATATGATTTTCATGCCACATGTAAGTAAATCGCAAATTATACATGCAACAAAGAAATATAAAATCAAAAGATAGTCGTCCATCTTCTAATCTAAATTGTTTTAGCAAATTGTGGTGGTCAATTTTCAAACCCCATACACCACCACAATATAGGGATCAGAAAATATAATATATTCACTACATACAGATACAAAGGAAGGGAGATGGAGGAAGGAAAATACTAGGGGCCAGGAAACTACAAATGATGCACGTCGGTTTACACTGGAAGCCATCGCAACTTGGTTGTGCTGTCTTTTTTTTTTTCTTCTTCCGTTGACGAACTGACAGAGGAGAAAAGTAAAAAAAAATTGGAGTGCCTGAAGTAAAATTAGAACTTGCAAAAGGGTAGTAGCTTTGAAAAATAACTGTAGGTTGGAGCCCCTCCATCAATTTTTGGAGTGCTATTATCAATTTCCACTATATATTGATAAAGAGGGTTTTTGATTTACTAAAAGATGGTGTAGAGTAGGTTTATTTTAACGAGATTTTCCTTGGGTTTCGAGTACAATGAGCATTGTTCCAAAGCTTCCAAGGCACATTTTGATTTCTATCATCATTGGGTAGCCGTCCGGCCATGGCTTTAAGGATATTTGGGAGGTCCAAATTTGGATTTCTACAGTTACGACGTAAAAATATTGTTTATAAAAAATCTTTTACATGTAAAAGATTTATGGACCTTTTGTTTTATGGTATTTGGGCTCATGTGACCAGCAAGCCACCAAATACATTATGGCTGCCTATCGGAGCAATCAGGGGAAGCGAGCACAACCCGTAAAATAACTTACGGGAAAAATAAGAGTAAGTTGTTTTTTACCATTTCTTGAAAAATGATTTACAGGGTATAATGTGCAACCAAACACAAGAAAATCAGAAAATATTTCAGACTAAACAAACAGAGCCTTATTCTATATATTTTGCGAAATCTGTTTTAAGGGAAAGCGAACCCTTTACCGATGATAAAAAAAAAATACTAGCTAAACACTCCAAAATTAGGGGTGCTCACGGTCTGGATTGACATGAATCTAATCCTAATTCGCGAGTCACGGTTTTTTGAAAATAAAATCCGTGTCCGATCCAAAGTCTCACGGTTTGTTTCCAATTCGATCCGTGACTCACGGATCGGTTCCAATTCGATCCGCGAGTCACGGATTGGTTCCGGATTTGCATGTCCACGGATTTTCAACTTATTCTAAAAAAAAATCATCAACTCATTCAAAAACTCAAACTCAACATTGAAACAAACACTTCAGTAGTATTCGGTAGTATAGTTGGTAGATGAGAATATAAAGTATCAAAAAGAAATAATGAAAGCTTATTAAACATTCCAACAAATTAGTTGAACAAATCTAAACATGAACATAATAAAATCAAAATAGATAGTCAAAAAATAAAACCCAAAATTTGTTTTGGAATTTCAAATATACTAGGCTATAAATTTGAGCTTGAGCATTGTAAAGTGTAAACATCAAACCTGTTAAACATGCCAACAAACACATCTATACGTATATATTTATTTAAAAAAAAAAATATATATATATATATATTAATAGAAATCTCACGGTCTGGATCGGTTAATCCACGGTTTCAAAATCAAAATCCGTATTTCGGACCGCGAGTCACGGTTTTTTATTTTACGAATCCGTGCCCGGACCGGATTCCCCGCTCACCGATTTTTTTGAATAGCCCTGTCCAAAATATACGAAAAACCTAACTTTCTCGTCGGCCTTAAGAGGGAGTATTTCTTACTCCTATGGGCCTAGATCGCGCGCAATTATCTCATTAGTTTCCGAAAATAGACGGAAGAAAATGAAATTGAACAAATTTCTCAGTCGACCCTCCTTCTTCACCCTCAGAAAACCTTCGGTTATCGCCCCTCCTACAATCCCTAGCTATCTAAGAGTGGATCGATACTTCTTTGCAACCTCAGACGACTCAGAAATGGAGGAGTTGACGGATTACTTGAACAAGTTGAAAAACTACGAGAAATCCGGTGTACCCAAAGGAGCGGGAACGGATTCTAATGAAGGGTTTGATCTTGGAAGGATGAGAAGGTTGATGCAATTGCTCGGAAACCCTCAATCCAACTTCAAGGTTTGATTTTTATCTTCCGTTGCATTATTATTCACTTGGGTTCGGTTTCGTAGTGGAGAAAACCAAGGAAAGAGGTGCGGAATTTCGAATGCGATGTTTTGGTAGCTGATAATTTGATATTGCAGTGAAATCAATATGTCTGAGCTGAAGTTTGTTTTTGTCAGTGACCCATGTAGGAATTAAGAGTTGTTAGCATCTCTAGCCCTTCTTCAAATATTTTACTCGAATTCGCGTTAAATTTGAGCAAAAGCTTCATTTGATATGAAGCATGTTAACGGACAAATCCAAATCTATGTACGAATTTTCGGGTAAAAGTTTCATTTGTGGTATGGTTGTTAATTGTGAAGAGCAAAAACAAGAATTTGGTGTAGTTTCAATTTTTTTTTTTTGGTTAGTTCAAGTTTGAGTCTTTCTTGATTGCGTTAAAACTTTTAACCAGAGACTCAATTTGGTATGAGTTTGAGCGTGAATTTAGTGGGGTTTTACTAGTCCAACAAATGTAGTTTCTTATTCATCACCTGAGTTTCCTCAATTCTGCGTTTTCTTAGGATTTTAAATTTCTGGTATGTGATTGAAGTACCTGGTTTTACATGACTTCACTTGCTTTTTACTAAGTCATTTTAAACTTGCTACAAGTGAATTTCAGTCTGTTCACATTGCTGGGACTAAAGGAAAAGGATCAACTGCTGCATTCCTATCAAACATTTTACGAGCCGAGGGTTATTCTGTTGGTTGCTATACAAGGTATGCAGTCTTTACTCTTTAGTCTTTACTATTCCAGCGTGCTCTGGTTAAAGCATTCTTCTATTGCATAACGAGAAGTACATTGTTGTTGTCTTCTTTACGATGACAGGCTTCGTTTTCTTTGTCCAGCCCACATATTCTGACTATCAGGGAACGTATATCAGCGGGAAGATCTAGTGAACCTGTCTCAGTGAATACATTGAATTCTCTATTTTCAAGGATTAAAAAGGTTCTTGACCAGGCTGTGCAACTTGAAGGTGGGAGTCTTAGTCATTTTGAGGTAACCAGCTTGTTTACATACACAACAGAATTTATGTTAGTGTTTTTTTAAAATTACAACTACTTAGAATGTAAACTAAGAAAATTCATTTTTGTAAAAAGGGAAACCTAATAACCAATTGTCTTTCATTAGATCTCCCTGGAAGCAATTGGTTCTTTCAAGTTCCTAAAAAACACAGTATCTTGGCATATTTGACTTGACTGTCCTTCTTGGTGCACCTGCTTTGCTTGTCAAAATTTCATCTGACTGCACTACCTTCGTATTAGTAAGTATAAATTGGCCTTTATGTTACTCTACATATAGGAAGTTTATATTGGCTATAATGTCCACCATTTGTTCTTCGCTTTTCCCACTACCCTTTCACTTTGATTCAGCAACTTCCCCAGTAGAACCACCTACTCCCATATTCCTTCTCCCTGACTGTTGAGAGTAATGTTGATATTCTCAAGTTTTACATATTTTGTTTGCCTTTTTTTTAGATAGTCTCCTTAAACAAGATCTAACATTAATGCTACTGCCTTTTGCTTCCATTTTGTTAATTGCTTTTGTTCATCATACAATTTTCAGGTTTTCACTGCTGTAGCATTCAGCTTATTTGCTCAAGAGAAAGTAGATATTGCAGTTATTGAGGTTAACATCTTTCCCTGTATCTCTCCGAAGAAACCGTAACTTCTTTATATGACACTACTGGGTGGAATATACCCCTTTCCTGGCATTCTTCAATGAAGTAACATAGCAACTTGTACATTCCAATAATATAGTGATGTCTTGTAGTGTTTCTTTTGTTAAATTTTGAATGTTCACGGATAGTGGAAGGCCAAAATTCAGCTAAAGTTGTCTTTTTCCGTTTGAATAGGCTGGGTTGGGTGGAGCACGGGATGCGACCAATTTTATCCATAGTTCTGATCTTGCGGCTGCAATCATAACAACTGTCGGTGCCGAACATCTGGATGCACTTGGTGGTTCTTTGGAAAGCATTGCGATAGCAAAATCAGGAATAATCAAACATGGCCGTCCAGTTTGGTGGTTCTTCCTAATTATTCCTTCTTAATATTTAAGTTGTTCATTATGCTAATTTTAACTTCCATTCTAATTGCACTTTGCCTTTAAGTTCTCTGCTTTTTCAACTTCGACTTTGGATGCTCCACTTTGTGTTAGTGTGTGTGTGTAGAATGACTTGGCTATCGGCCTTGTGGCCTTAGGTATATAGGATTCCCGCCTATCGCTTGTACTGTTAAACATCCAATGAGACCAATTCATGCTACATTATTTCTTCAGTGGCCCGTAAAACCTGTCACTAATTAATTAGTCAATGCCTTTGTAGCCCCCATAAGACTTTTAGCATTTTCTAGTGGCTGATCTGTTGGCCCTTAGTTGCAAAATTGGAAATGACCCTTTTTTGCGCCTTTGAAAATCAATAGGCTGTTGCATATAGGTTGCAATCCTGTTGACTGTCGAGGTCCCCCAGTGATGGTGGACTTGTCTGGCTATTATTTGCTTTAAGTCAAATGTATGGATAACCGGGTTGTAGTAGGCTTTTGTTGGTCAACTAGATTTAAGACTGATGAGGTTACATATGCAGTACTTGTAGTGTCGCATCATTGGCTTTTCTGGTTTTCTTTATTTCCAAGTACAAATGGATTGCAGTCTATGTAGAGAATCGCTTTTGCACAAGTGGTGTTGTACCTTTTTGCTGCTGCACCATATTATTCCTACCATACTTCCTTTTGCTGAATTTCTATTTGATCTGTTTGTGATTTTGAGTGGCCAGCATGTTGACGAAGATGTTTGATGTGGGAGATGTGATATTGGCGTAAATGCTATGTATTGCTAGTTTGGGGTGTGAATACACTCTGCAATATCAGTGATGGACCTGGTGGTTTTAGTGACAGTGGTGCCAAGAAGATGAGTTTCTAACAATTGTAGGCTACACAGTTGCCTGAGATTGCCTCATAACACAAGTGAATCAAACATGGTCACATTTGGTTTGGAAGTTTGACTTTAGAACTTGGCTCAATTAGCATTTAAGGCTTTAGGACTCATAGAAAGTGAGACTTTGGTGAAGAAAAGGCAGGAAAAGCTTAATGTTTTGGAGTCTGTTACTTTTTATGTTGTGCGGATCATTTACGGCCCTAGGAGGCAATGCCATAGTTTGCTTTTGGTGGTCTTGATGTGGAGTCTTAGTTGTGGCTGTAGGGTGGAGGCCCCTTTTTGTGGTGTTTCTGAAAGCAGAAGTGGTGAGGAAGATGTGAAGACAACGACCTTTCCAACATAGGGAAAACTTGGTGGAAGGCTTAAAATGAGGAAACTTTTCTCCCGATTCCAATCTTTCTCTTCGGTTATTGCTTCTTCCAATCCATTATCCTTTCACAAGGACTTAGAGGGTTTTTTCTCGTCTTCATTCAATAGAATGGCTTTTCATAAAAGCCAAAATACTACCCATGTGGAGAAACTTATTTTGTTGTGGCATGTGTGCCCCTACTTCAATGTGAATAATTGACGAAAATACAAGAGAAAAAGGTATACATTCCTTGGCTGATCATCAGGGTGACGTTCCGTGATAATATAATTACCTATACCACACCTAGTTTTAGTTTTGTGTTTGCATGCTGATTGTAATGGAATAACATTTGAAGCACTCAGTCTGCTGGCCATTATTGTATGAGGCCCCACTGGTCTCGCATTCCCATTGTTTGGTGCTAGATGATCTAACTTGACGATGCTTCTAGTTTAATCTTTTCAGGTGGTTCTAGGTGGACCATTCCTTCCACATATTGAGCGTATTCTTCGTGACAAGGCAACCTCACTGTCTTCAACTGTACTATCTGCATGTGATCCTGGGAATAAAAGCGCAATAAAAGGGCTGAGCAAGTTATATGGTAAACCTTGCCAATCTTGTGACATAGTGATTCAAATTGAGAAGGATTTTCAACTGGTACGCACTTGTGGCATTGGTTTTCTGTTGTTTTACTTTTTGGTCTTTTATATGTTTGGATGTTATATGAACATGCACCTTCATCTCAAACTTATTCAGTTCATTGAGCTGTTTGATGTGAAACTCTCAATGCTGGGATCTCACCAACTTCAAAATGCTGCAACTGCCACTTGTGCATCTCTCTGCCTTCGTGATCAAGGTTCAGATCTTTTGTTTCTTGCATTAATTTTTTGTAAATCAAAGTTTCACTATTTACAGTCACTTAGTTTCCATGTTTAGGATATGAATTCACCTCTTAAGAAAGATCTTTACCATTGTATGTCATCGCGAACCTTGCGCTTGATAGGCAAAATAGTAAAGAACCGGTACTCCGACCACAAGGGCTGGAGAAATGAATTGTTGGGTTGAGTTAATTTTAAAAACTCGTTTCTCTTGGCATTTAACTGGGAGTTTCAGGTTGGAAAGTTTCAGATGGATCCATTCGCTTTGGTTTGGAGCACACATGTTTGCTAGGGAGAAGTCAGTTTTTAACATCTGAGGAAGCAGAGGCACTAGGACTGCATGGAGCCACTATATTGCTTGATGGAGGTTTGATGCAAATGTTCAATTCCTTACTTTTTACTAGCGCCTTAATTATAATCTGAATCTTTATCACATGTATCTTGTGCTCGTCCACTTAACATCCACACTTGTTGATTTCAACATTTATGTACGGTTTCTAAGTACTAACTACTCCATGATTTTTGTCTTCCAGCACACACCAAGGAATCTGCGAAAGCTTTGGCAGATACAATTGAGATGACATTTCCGAAGGCAAAATTGATTCTTGTGGTTGCGATGGCAAGTGACAAAGACCATTTGGGTTTTGCCAGAGAACTATTTTCAGGTATTGCCCCCCTTTTCCCCTTCTTTGTGGTTTGCGTCATTATTTGTTTGTGTTGGGGATACAATAAAACGGCGACACTATGATTTGCTAGAGCTTACATGATTTATATAGCACACCTTTGCAACCATGATACTCTTTTACCTGATTAGCACTCCCTTCGTTCAGAATTACTGGTCCATGTTTCCACTCGAGTTCCCTTGCCCAAATTCTTGGTTCAGATACAACCTCCATCTTCCTTCATCAGTCAAAATATAAAGTTCTTCTTTTTCCTTTTCCAAAATAAAGAGCTAACTTTTGTTTTAATTCATCATTCATCCCTTCAGCGAGAAAACTGGAAGCTGTATTTCTGACCGAAGTTGATATTGCTGGAGATAAGTCTCGAATGACTAGGGCATCTGTACTAAAAGATTGTTGGGTCCAAGCTTCCAATGAGTTAGGTGTTGATATTCTCAACTATGGTGTGGAAGACTGTCGTCACTTGTTGGATGATCAATCAGTTCACTCTGTTGTCGAACAGGAAAGCAAAACCATATTAGCAACTGAGAGTTCTTTAATGATCTCCATGAGGGTTGGAAATCAAATTCTCCAAGCGACAAAGGGGGATCAACCGGGTATTATTTTGGTTACCGGATCTTTGCATATTGTCTCCTCAGTTTTACGTTTCATTCGACGATAATTGAATTTTTCTTTCTGCTTTCTAGTTCCTTGGTTGGAGCAGAATTTATGGTTGGAAGTTTCCTCCATCTTGTTTTCCTGTTTTTCGATGCATTATGAACGTAACTATGAAAGTTACCTCAATCTTGATTTGTTTTTTCCCCTATTCCATGAAAACCATTTCTTGCATGAATGTTGTTCCTAGTCATGCTTTGTTCTTGTCCCATTGTACCATAAATTAGATGCTCTTCTTGTTCTGGGTGCTTTTTCTGAGCATGTAGCATTATGGGTGTTCTTCAGCTTCACCATAATCGTATACAAGTACATCCTCGATAAAAACATGTACAACTGGCCGTACCCAATCTCTCTCGCCATCATCCACATGTCTTTTTGCTCCTCCATAGCTTTCCTCCTAGTCCCCTTCAAATTCGTGGAACCCGTCTCCATGTCCCACGCTTTCTACCTTCTCAAACTCCGCATACATATACCTCTCCGTGTCGTTCATCCAAATGCTCAAGGCCCTAATGCCAGTCGCTGTTTATTCAATTGGCCTAGTGTTCAAAAAAGAATGTTACAAATCTGAGACAATGGTGAATGTGTTGTCTGACTCTCTCATTGGGTGTTGTGATAGCCGCGTATGGAGAGGCGAAATTCGACGTCTGGGGAGTGACACTTCAGCTGGGAGCAGTGGGTTTAGAAGCCACAAGATTGGTAATGATTGAGATACTAGTGACATCTGGAGTAATTTCATTGAATCCGTTTAATTTGGTCTATGTACGTATTTACGTCGCCCCGTGTTGCATGGTTTTCTTATTCATGCCTTGGGTTTTTCGTGGAGTACCCGTTGTTGAGAGAGGCATCGGGTCCTCATTTCGATATCTTGATTTTCAGCAGCAATTTGTTGTGCGCTTTCGCGCTGAATTTGGCCGTGTTTTTGTTGGTGGGGAAGACGTCGGCATTGACTGTGAATATTGCTGGAGTGGTGGAGTGGTTTTTGATTGTGTTTTCTTGTTATGTGATTAAGGATATGCTAACGCCGGTTAATTTGATTGGGTAAGCGGTTGTGTTTTCGGGCGTTGCGTATTATAATTATTCGAAATTGCAAGCACTTAAGGCAAAGGAGGCGCAAAACAAGGCAAGTCAAACTAATGAACAAGACTCACCTTGAGATTTTCAGAGTCCTAAGCGAATTTTGAAAAATAGAATCTGGCGAGCCTGCTGTGACTTCATACGGCCTTTGCCACATGAATGTTTGGACTTCAAACCACCAAACAGTTTTTTTTTTTTTTTTGGGTTGAATTCTGAAAAGAAAGGTTTTTTTTTTTTGTTGAACAGCAAAAAAAATCGGCCAGTAGGAAAGTCCCTAAAAATGGCAGCTTTCCTACTAAAAATGGCAGGCACAAGGGTTGATTATGAGGAAGAGAGAATCACCTTTTCAATCCTTATTCATCATGCACTGGCGGCTCTAGGAATTTAAACAGAGTGTTCAAAAATGATCTTAACTCTACCGGTTAACAAGCCATATATACATAAAATTTTATCTATTAAGGTGAATAATGGGAATAAATAATGGAGTACAAAAATACATGATGTCACAATTGCATTTTCTAGGCGAATTCTATATTTTAGGCCAAACAACATTAAATGGGCACATTAAGATTACAGTAGTTTTTATTGTAGGAAATTGTGGCGAATAGGTTTACACTTATTTGTTTTGATAGATGCTCTCAATTTGTAAATATAGAGTTGATTGTTATTTAGAGAAAAGCCAAAGCACGGAATCAATACCGATAGACACTTTTTTCTCTATCTATTTTTAAAATTTTTATCATTACGAATGCGTATTTTTTTATCTAATATATTAGGTCTTCGATTATGAATTTCAAGGATTAATGGATGGTCACAGTGAAGGAGTAAGTGCTCAAACCCACCCGAGATATTTAGATTATTACCTGTATTAAAAAATACAAAATATTTTAGGTTGTTCAATTGACCATCCATGGGAAGCTATGGAGCCGCCTATGGCTTCTAATTGGGTTGTTTACATTGAATTTGTTTGTGTGCTGATTTTTTGGGTCCAATTGTTCAAATTTTTTTGGGTTAGGTGTTCAAATATTTATGCATAGAGTGTTCAAGAAAGCGATAAACTAAAATAAAATCCAAAATATTACATATATTCTAAACAAATTTTTTTTTTAGTGTGGTCACCCTAACCCCTATGTGGAGCTGCCTATGCCATCATGGGCGTGTAGCAGATAGACAAACCTTGAAAGATATTAGCAATTGAAAAATGACACGCATGCATGTAAATAGATTAAAAAAAAAATCGGGACGGCGGGAGTAGTATATATTTAAGATTAATGATGGATTGAGTAACAACACTCGCATAGGGTGGGTAGAGCGGAACTAAAAATGAAAAAAAAAAATCATTTAAGCTCGTCAAGTGAATCTAAGAAACAAGATATCAAATATCAAAACAAGTTTTAATTGAAAATACAATTAATTTTCACCCAATTTCCTCTATCCCAAGTGGTTTGGCCAAGTGAGCATGAGAAAGTAACTAAAAAACTTGCTCCCCAAGAGGTCACAGTTTGAATTTCACGTAGGAAAAACATTTCAAACCTTAGAGCCAATGAAGGTTCAATTTGATTGACCAGTTAAATTTGGGGCCTAGAATTAATCGAGATACACGCAAATTAAACCTCTCACATATGATAATCGAACCAAACAACAAAACTAGCATATTGGTGATATTGAGTAGGAGGGAATATGTAACATTTCTAACTACTATCTATAAAAAGGAATCTTAAAATTACTTTAAAAGAAACTTGATGATTCATAAAGGTGTCAATGTCCATCCCAAATATAACAAAAAAGAAACAAAAATAAAAATGGCGATTCTAAAATGTTGCTCTTCCAAATCTCAAAGGAATGAATCAATAACAAAATTGAAAACGAGCTGATTTAGGATTAAGAGGTATATGCTAGCACCATCACTTAATAATGTATTAAAACCAGGTCAATGTTGTCTAAGTTTATATCAGTTTTGAGCCAATAAAAGAGATAACACAAACTCGACGAATGTTTATTTCACTCTGGAATACTCCTTGTGAGAGCAACATGTGCCAATGTATCTTCCAAGCCATACTTTTCAATTGCGCGTCTGGCCTTCCAAAATTCAGCAGATTTGCAAGGAACAGCGCCCCTTTTCATCATAATCATAGCATACATCGTGAATTTTATTGCAAACTCAGCATCCTCTTGGGTGTATGATGGATCATTATTATTATCACCTGTGTACCTTAGCCACTTGTATGCTACCGCTTGACATATGCTTTCTTCAACATCCATTTCCAATATAAAGGGCCAGTCTATAAAAAAGATCATCCACAGTCAAAGAGTAATTATAAGCAGTCCAAATCCTAAATTAGGGGTGGAGTCAGAGATCTCGGATAGTGGAGATCAATACTTGCTTTAATTTTCTTTGTATTTACCACCAACAAAAAGTAGTTTTTTATATCAGAAAGTCTAGGTACCCGGAAAGAGTACCTAGAAAGGTCAGAGATCTCGGATGGTGGAGATCAATACTTGCTTTAATTTTCTTTGTATTTACCACCAACAAAAAGCAGTTTTTTATATCAGAAAGTCTAGGTACCCGGAAAGGGTACCCAGAAAACACCAAGAATTTGATCTTCAACGGTTCAGATTGACTTGAAGTGAATCTGGACCATTGGAGTTCAAATTCTAGGTACTTTCTGGATACCCTTTCCGTGTATGTAGCAGTGCTCGGTATATATACTCATAAAATTGGGACAACAATGGTACGAGAGAGAAAGGATATTCTCATAGTTAGATTATTATTTTCCTGATACGGTAGACTGAAATAAAATCAGCAAAAGGTACGGGAGCGTGAAATAATTATACCTTGCAAGCGTATTAATGCATGCACCATCATACTAGCTAGCGATCCCCCAACTATCTGTCTGCATGTATGTCACATTTCCAGTAAAAAAATGACGGCATTGTAAGAATTAAATATGTCTTTTGATATTATCAATTATTAAGTTAATGTTACCAATGGTTATAAATATATTATGGATTTCTCTACAAAAACAATTAAGAAATTATGGATTTCTACATGAACTATCCCATCATTATGGATTTCTTCTCTCTTTGATTCCTATGTATATACATTTTCCATTAACATCACTGGATGTTCAAGCAGTCCGGGTCGGCTATGAGTTATCCGTGGCCGAATCAAATTAAAATTTTCAAATAGGGCTTCTATATAATTCATAAATAAAAAATTACAAAAAGATAAATCACCTACAAAGAGAAACAAGTACTAAAATATATAAAAGTACAATTAAAACACTTGATAATGACTCAATTAATTCAAAAGGTATTACAAAACTATTGCTTTTCTCCCATTTTTAACAAGAAAATATGTAATTAAGCTCTCATAATTAATCAAGATATCTACCCTATCACTTAAAAATATAACATAGCTAACCTATTACTAAGTGTATCTATAGACCTAACACAAGAGCATAAAAATTGAGGGCCTGGAAAATAGTAAAGAATTTAGGAGGGTCTGATGCTACTGCATCATTGACGTATGCCCAAAGATGATACTATGCATGTTTCCAAATGATTTTATTCTCACTTTCTTGAATCTAGTTTACGAGTCTTGAATTACACCTGATTGAAAGAGCTCTCATTGTGGAACAAAACAACTATATTGAACAACATCAAGAGAGTTTGAAACTGTACGTAAAGGCTAGTTCTCCGATATATTGCCCATTTTCTATCTATATTTTTGTTTGATAAAATAAGTTCGTTCAAGAAAAAGAAAGGCGTGTATAAAATGAAGACATGTAATTGATAGGGTCAGATGAGAATTACTTTGGTAATCCAAACAAAAGTAAAATTGTTGGCACTTGATCTCCCTTTACTTTCTTCATCTTTGTTATCGCTTCTATTTCAGCCCCTCTCCTTTTGTAGCTTTTGACCTATTTTGCACAAAAGTACATAAACATTATATGGATATATTTCTGTGTGATACATACATATATATACACACATGCACACACACAAAAATGTTTATATGTTTATAGGGGGGGTGTGTGTGTATGATCGTTGTTTCCCTTGTCTACTTCCTGTAGACGATCGTCCTCTAGTCCGGCTCTTTCTCCATAAGACTAATTGCATGATGAACAACCGGTTAGTGTCATTCTTCAATTAAACTTTTGTTGCCGATCAAAAAAAAAAAAAGATTGAAAGTTGGCCGGAGGGCATTTTAATACTTAAATTCATTTTTTTCCGAAATTATCAACAATATAAGATAGATTATGGAACGTAGATACCTCTTTCAGGTTTCATCTTGTATATGAATACACGTCCAAGCCATCTGGCACCCACGTGGCGCCGACTGGACTTGGGTTGTCCTTGGTTCAATTCGTTCAACTTTTCAAAGGGTTGGTTCTAAGCCCTTGGCCCAAGCTATATAGTCCACCAGACTAACTGTGCTATTCACCTTTTGGCCCATTGATAGATAACGACATGGGCCTAACTAATAATTTAGAGAAAATGTTGGATGTACGCCAGTGATGCCAGTATCACGTGGCGCCTTACATGGTATCATCGCCTCGCCTCGCCCTCGCATACCAACTGTGCACAAGTATTATCAAGGATCCGGATTTGATTAATCCAGGATATTTGATATAAACTATTACCAAGCCGGGCCATTGATATACGTCCCGTAAAGTTAGTCACCTACGAAATTATATGTAATTTTCAAGCTTAAGAATAATGTATTTATGGAAATATTTTTTTGTGCAATATGGATCTTGTTTGATAGTTTTTGATGAGATCTTTTGAATTCTGCAAAACAATCAAAAAATTATTTTAGTAGATACATTATTTTTATGTTTGAAAATTACACGTATTTTTGTTGGGGACCAATTTCATGCATGGGACGGAGGGAGTATAATTACACTTGAGGAACGGCCGGAATGCTTGCTAGGTACCGCTACATTATACTCGGCCGGCACCCAAAATTTTCTCAATAGTTTGACCCTTGTCCTCTGCCCTCCGTAATCTTGTTTTTTACGACCTCCGTTCCTAAATAAGTGTCCCATACTCTCTCTCTTGCTTTTTTTCAAATAAAAAAATTAAGTGCTTCCGTGTATCATTTTTCGAATTTTTTCGCACCGAATTGAAGTATTCATCGTGTACTTTAATTCGGTGCAAAGAAATTCGAAAATCATACATGGAAGCACTTAATTTTTTGATTTGAAAAATGACACAACTTTTCGTAATGGACACTTATTTAGGAACGGATAGAGTAATATATATGCAAAGGAACATATATAAAAGAAGTTTACTTAAGAAGATTTACATATTCCTTTTGTACTCAAAACATGTAATGGTCTTTACTCTCCACGGAATCAATACACTTTTCGGTAAGTATGATATGACTTTGTGATGGGATCCACACCATTTTTTATGTACTCCGCTCCATTCTAACCAATCAAAGTGCGTGTTTGGGAAGAAAAAGAGTGAACATACAGAAGTTATATGCAACATATTCATTGGGCAACGAAAAGGTTCTTACGACTTGTATTGTTACTTCTCGATAAAGAAGCTCCCCAACACCAGTACTAGGTTCCTGTCAAGACATTAGTAATTTTAGATTAAACTCGTTGAAGTAGAAATTTCATTGCTTAAAATGGAATCACTTTAGTTTCAAAATGTGGGTTTCTATAGTGCCTAATCTTTTGAGCCGTCTAAAAGTGTTTTCAATGGTCCAGATTTCAAATGATATCTCATTTGCAAAATACTTACCTTAAATGTAAAATAATCTGGATCATTGATTGTCGAACGGAAATAGAGTCATACGTTGGTCTTACCCCAACGTATGACTCTATTTTCCATCCAAGTATCACGTTCCTCTTTTTGAGCCGTCTAAAAGTGTTTTCAATAATCTTGATAGTGAAAGAAGAAACAATACTACGTATGTACATACTAGACTTGTTATCGACTGTAGTTATAACCATGAGAAACCCCCAGCGACACATACAGGAAATTGTAAAACGTTATGAGATTTTTGTTGTGTCGGGTCATTTTCACGAGCCATATTGTATCAGAAAAAGGTAAAGTGCATTGCCTTCGGCAGCCGAGAAAGATGATGGACTTGGGAAGCTTACAGGGATTTCTGTGAACCCATTTGCCTTGACGAGGAAAATACGAATTTTCATTTTGACAGGAACCTTCAAATACTGCTCAAAAAAGGTGTATACTTGACTTATAACGGGTTTCAGTTGTCCGGGTTCCATGATAGATATAGAAAGACACTTCGAACATAGATATCGACCATCACCAAGGTTGGTATGTTCTTCCTCTGTTGTTGACTGCATAAATTATACAAAGAGTATGTTAGTTTTAGCATAAAAATATAGGGAAAATTTCAAAAAAACCCCTATTCTTTCACCCCAATGTCCCAAAAACACCTATCCTTTAGTTTATTTCAATTAGGCACCTGTCCTTGTCCACCGTTATTCAAATAGGTCCCCAACCCAATTTACCGTC
>JAXBDA010006135.1:0-21716 GCA_036023075.1 Gaultheria prostrata | reverse complement strand
ATATACGTTTTTTATGGAAAAATGCTCGGATCAAGCCCTTCCGGGTATTTTTTTTTACGAATCCTCGCGTTGGACCTTAAAAACACATTCTAAACGCATCTAACGGTTCGGATTATCGAAATTTGATATATATATGGATCGAATTTCGACGATCCGAACCGTTAGATGTGTTTAGAATGTGTTTTTAATGTCCAACGCGAGGAACGTTTTTATTGAAAAATGCTCGGATCAAGCCCTTCCGGGTATTTTTTTTTTTTGACGAATCCTAGCGTTGGACCTTAAAAACATGTTTTAAACACATCTAACGGTTCGGATTATCGAAATTTGATCTCGAACAAAAAATCCCGCACCATAGTATATAAGGGATCCCTTATTGGATATTTATTGATATATATATATAACTACAAAAGTTCAAACTAAAAGGATACAGTTGTAAGAGATAAATGTAAAAATATATAATTGCAAGGGTTTTTGAAGAAAGTAAGATAGTTTGATTCATAGTTTAACCATAATTTGTGCAAAAAATAATAATAAAGTGTAATAGTAACGCACTTGATTTTTAGTTTTCGACCTTTGTAATAATTTTTGAATCAAATGTAAGAACATATCATTTGTGCATTATTGTTGTGTTTGTTAACTATGAAATTTCTAACATAGTAGTAGGAGTAATTGAATAACGTGATTTTTGTTATATTGTGGATTGGAGAAAAGGATAAAAGGAGCCAAGAAAAAAAAAGGTACATCAAAAAAGCAGGATAGGGGCCTCCCAAAGCACAATTTCGAAAATGGAGGGCGTGGGAGTCGTTCCCTAATCGCTCGTAATTATAAAAAACACACAGCAACAGCTAGACCAAGGTGTTAGAGTTTGTCCCACATTAGTTAATTATAACCTCCAAAGCTAATATATGAGCCTGGGCCGCTGGGCGGCCTCTCCACCCATAGCCAATTGGTTTTGAGTTGGATGCTTTACCATGATATCAGAGCTAGGCTTTCGAAGGATTTTGGACAAAAACTCTCTTGGTTATTTCCCCGTTGTTTGTGCCATAAGTGCACTATGTTTCGTTATGATCCCAATGTTGTGGATCCGTTGTTAAACTCTCCACGTGTGGGTCAGGGGTCGCACATGCGGGGGAGTGTTAAAGTTTGTCCCGCATTGGTTAATTATAACCTCCAAAGCTAATATATGAGCCTGGGCGGCCTCTCCACTCATAGCCAATTGGTCTTGAGTTGGATGCTTTAACACAAGGCGTGCTTCAATTTTCTTTGGGCAACATTGAATAATATTTATTGATAACTTACATAGAAATGGGGCCTCAATTTTTGGCACATTTGAGGACCCGAAAGGTTGCTTCATTTGCTTTCTCTATGAGCCGGTCCGGATTGATGATACCTGAAGACTTGGACCCATGTGATTGGTTGGTGGAATAATATGGTAATATGTAATCTCCTAGGATGAATAATTATACCAGGTTGATAGATTAATGGTGAAAGGATATGTAATCCTATGCAATGAGTGATTCTAGCGGACCAATAGCAAGTGAAATAATAATACCAAATCCACCACACCCTGTGTGGTAGGAAGGTAGGTTTGGTGCCATTTTGTAGGGACACTTGTGGGATTATATCCTTTGTTTTTCATGGGTTAAGGAGTGAGGCTAACTTCTTATAAGGAGTTCTCACTTTAAATAATTTACACTATGCAATTGGGACAAAATTTTCATCTGTTCTTTTTTGGTGGAGACCTCTTCGACAAATTCATGGCATTTAGTAATTTATGCAAGTAGTCTCATATATTTGGTCAAAGTAGGATGATGTCATTGGAAATGTTCTCCATGAATGTGGATGCATCAGTTTTCTGTTTGTTTTGAGGACTACTTAGGACTGATAGGTGCTTTCTGTCTTTTGCTTTTATTTTTGGGATGACTTTGGAGTCACAGACGTCATCTAGCAAGAGTGCAGGTAGTGATGTGGCGCGCCTTTCTTCAACTGTTAAATATATTTGATTTAACAACAAATTTTAATCACACATGAAGTTGTTTCTTCTGAAAAAATGTTGCTACTTTTCCAAGTTCTCTTTCACAAATGTTAGTCAAAACAGTTCACATGTATCCTTGGTGGATATGTACAACTGGCAATGTAGAACTTTACTCCTGATGAAGGGCTATGCTTAGATACACCACTGTACAACAATCCAGTGTTTGGCTATAATTTAGTGTTTCACTTAGATGATTGTGCAAGAAGACTAAACACGTACCTACTTCTGATAGGCTTCACTATTATCGTTGTGCATTTTTGTCTTAGTTACTGCCTTTCTTTTGTTTTGATTCTTCGAATCATGCAGTTGTCTAGGAACTTTATACAAATAGAGGTTTTGTTACATCATTTTGCAGAAGTACTCTTCAATCATTACTGTCCATCCTGAGATAGTTGATGGCAGACCAGGGACTCTAGTGATCGAGTCATTTGTTGTGGATGTACTGGATAGGAAGACTAAAGATGAGACATGCTACTTTGTTCGGGCCCTGATCAACATCTCAAATTGTTGGCCGAAGTCTCAGAGAGATTGGCTGTCATTCACGAAGAATCCGGTCTCGTTACTCAAGTTTGATACGGTGAGTTGGAAGGATTTGAAAGAATTCTAGTCCCTGTCGAGCGAGGTTTCAGTTACCCAGAACTCGAAGTCATTAGTTGGAGCAGATCTTCCTCTTCCTCGAAAGTTTTGAAGCAGTCCTGCTTGTAGTTCTGTATTTTTCCTCCTTTATCATAATACCCTGGACAATTACGTGTATGTAAAACTCAGGTCTCTTATTTACTCCCCCCGCAACAACAAAAAAAAACTCAGGTCTCTTCCACAGTATGTTGTGGGCCTTGAGCTTGGTGTATTTAGTTATTGTAATGTAATCTGTATATATGCGTTTATAATGTGTTCCCTGCGGACTGGATTTGTATTTGTATTGCTTTCCTTATGTTGTCTCTTGACGTGGACTCGATTTCACAATGTGCTTGCTTTTGTTCTCAACTGATGACTACAAAAACCAAGAGCACAAAGCTGCCACTTTCATTAAGGTATGCAAGAGGTATGGAGCATATATCTCTCGCCGGAGACGAGTGAGGGACTCCATATTTGTTGTACATTAAAATGTTAATTGTGGAGATTACACCTGTTAGATTGTATATCTTACGGCAGATGGGATATATGATTATTAACTATTTCAATATTAGTCCAATGAAATTACTCATATGATGAGAAAATATAACCTTTCACTAGGTATGTCCATATGTAGTTGAGTCAAATAAATGGGCTCAAACGTGTGGCTGGGCATTTGTATTTGTACGCAGTTTATGGAGTGCCTCCAGCAACATCAGTTAAAGATGCTAAAAAATGGCAGATCCTATATCACTTTAACTCGAGTTTTGAGAGCGCAATATCAATAACTCAACTCATGCTTTACTCCTTCAGCGAAACTGTCCAACAAGAAGTGATTCAAACATACCCTAAGCTCCTCTTTCTTCTTTCGGAAAATGGAAGGAAAATATATAAGCATTTGCAAATACTCCGTGAAATTTTCATTCTCTGTAATGAGTCTTACAAGTAAGTTAATTTCGGTTGATAAATACAAGATTCCAACACAGCCTAAAGCTCTAGGCCTCTTCGATGTGCTAGACAGTGTAGGTGTCATCAGATTTATGACCCTACTATCTTCAACAAAATGCCTCACAATCCCCACCCTTTTGCATTGAGAGCTCTCTTGCGCAGAAAACCATCTCAAGCTGATGGACAACAATCCTCCCTTGGCATCCCCTTTCAAAATCCACCTACTTGTCACGATTGAACACTTAATACAGTGCTCATAAATGCCGCAGTTCTTCCCCCATTACCACAAGTCATTGCAGGAACATGTTCCCTCTCTGAAGTGGTGAAACCGGACACCGTCTTTGATGAAGATTTCACGTCTTCTTAGCATGGAGATATACTTGGCTACTTTATGGCAGTCGGAACAGACTCTCATGTTCTTGATCACCCTAATAGGTGAACTACTTCTCGTCTTGAGCAGTCCATATGTAATCGCCAATTTCTCCGTGTGAGAAAGCAACACCTTCTCCTTTTCGCCAGAATCCATATCCGGGATTACACATTTCAAATCCGGGACATAACCCAAACTTTTCATTTCAGAAATCAACTGATATAACTCAAAATATATCTCTCCTTCATCCGGGTGAGATTTTCCTTTGGCATAGAACCTGTGAATTTTCTCATTGATTTGTATCCAACTCCAGACTTGCCCAAGTCTTGCCATTTTCACATCCATCAAATCTCTAATATTCTCTACATCTTCTCCTCTGCCCAACGCCGCATACAGGTTCATTATCACTAAATAATTAGCAGGATTATGTGGTTCTAATTTGAAGAGATTCTTTGCTGCAATCTCCGCAAGCTCCAAATTTCCATGGATTCGGCATGATACAAGAAGAGGGCCCCAAACTGTGGCATCTGGCGTTATTGGCATCCTTTCAATAAAATCCCAAGCTTCATCAAGATACCCACATTTTCCAAGAAGATCAACCATACAAGAGTAATGCTCAGTTGTGGGGATTATGTTGTAATCTGCCTTCATACTGTCGAAATATTTCCATCCTTCATTTACAAGGCCTGAGTGCTTGCAACCGGAGAGGAGAGCTGTGAAGGTAATGGCATCAGGCCGAATACCCACTTCTTGCATTTCATTGAAAAGAGAAATCGCCTCTTTTCCTCGGCTGTAAATTGAAAAACCCATGATCATGCAATTAAAAGAAGCCAATGTTTTGTCTTGGATCTTTTCAAAAACCTCGTAGGCACTCTCTAAGCTGCCACACTTAATGTACATGTCAATGAGAGCTGTATTTACATATTCATCTTCCATGAACCCATTTCTAATTGTCATAGAGTGTATCTCTTTTCCCTTCTGTAGCGATGATAGGCCGGCACATGCTCGAAGTAAGGTGGAAATGGTGGCTGAGTTCGGCTTGATACCTTCTTCTTGCATTCGGATGGAAAAAACAAGAGCACCGATAAAGTTCCCATTCTGTGTGCAACCGGATATTAGAGCGGTCCATGTGACAACGTTAGGAGTCAAGCCTGAAACTTTCATATGAGAAAGCATGGACAGAGCTTCCTTATTGCGGCCCCACATTGAATACCCATAAACCAGACCATTACATGTCACTAAATCAGGTTTAATTCCTTCATTTTCCATCCGGTTTAACATTTTCATGGCATCCTCAAATTGGCCTGTGAAGGAATATCCTGAAATTAATGCATTCCAAGCCAAAATGTTTCTATTGATCATACCATCAAAAACAGCTTGCGCATAGGTTAGATTATAATTCTTCACGTACATATCAACCAGGGAAGTTCCCACAAATATATCATTGTTAAACCCATTTCTTATCACATAACTATGCAATTCCTTCCCAAGACTCAAGTAACTCAATGCACTAATTGCTTGAAGACCGCTGGTGAGAGAGCTAGAGTTGAGTTTCAAACCAGCAGCTTGTATTCTCTGCAAAAGAATCAAGACTTCTTGGTATAACCCACATTGGAAATGACCTGACAAAAGGCAATTCCAGGTTATAATGTCTGGTTCCATGTTACAACTCTCCATTTCAGAAAACAGTTTCTGGGCATCATGTAGACGACCAACTGCAGTATAGCTAGAGATGATTGAGTTCCATGAAGATAAGTTACGCTTTTCCATCAAATCAAAAACTGCTCTAGCAAGTTCAAGACAATTATTTCTCGAGTACATTCCAATTAGTGTATTACATACCCACACATTTGATTCAAATGCGTTTCGAATGACATACCCATGAATCTGCTTTCCTTGATCAAGAGCTTCCACTTTTCCGCAGGCATGCACAACTTTAGCAAGTGTAACGCTATTAGCTTTCACAAATGAAAACTGCATGTCCTTAAACAATTGTAGAGCCTCCACCCATTTCTCATTTCTCAAGGTCACTAAAACTGCCTCATTCCACAATAGATCCTCTTGGTCGGGCATTTCATCAAATGCCTGGTTTGCATGCTCAATGCCCCAACACCTCCCATAAAAGTTCATCAATGCACACTTGGAGTAAACATCCATGTCAAAGCCCCTCTTAATCAAACATGCGTGAACTTCCAAACCTAACCATACATCCCTTAAATTTGCACAAAGTTTCAAAACAATAGTGAGCACTCTACTGCCAAAGCTCACTCTTTTATTATGCAACTCACAAAAAACCACAAGAATTTCAAATGGGTCTCCTCCAGAATTCCTAAATTCCTTTACAAAAAAATTCCAGTAAAGGTAGTTTTGCGCATAACCCAGAAAGAAAACCATCACAGCCGATCGAAAATCGCCGAAATTCAAGTAGGATGTGATCAAAGATTGCATTTTGGCATCTGAATTCTTGTCTTTGGCCATTTTTGTTACCTGGGCATGCATTATTTTGACTGAGTTCAAGGAAGTAGGCTCATGATAGCCATTTAAACAATGAAATGGTGGAAGAGAAGTAGAGAGCTGGGTCTCTGCAACTCTAAGAATGCTAAACGTGGTGGAATGGGTTTTGGGTTTCTTGTTGGTGGGTGGATTTTGGAGTAGTGATGGATTGAGGTGGTGCAGTTGAGGAATTGCCCCCATGAAATTCAAGGAAGTAGGCTCATGATAGCCATTTAAACAATGAAATGGTGGAAGAGAAGTAGAGAGCTGGGTCTCTGCAACTCTAAGAATGCTAAACGTGGTGGAATGGGTTTTGGGTTTCTTGTTGGTGGGTGGATTTTGGAGTAGTGATGGATTGAGGTGGTGCAGTTGAGGAATTGCCCCCATGAATGTCGCACAGCTTTGAATAGAACTGAAGTTAGTTGGGTTGCGGAGAAAGAATAGTTCAGAGGAAAATGGAGAGTTGTCATTGGAGTTGATAGTTTACTGGAGAAGTAATACTAGAGCTCAGATATCCAATGGATAAGGCTTATCCTCTCTCTCTCTCTCTCTCTCTCTCTCTCTCTCGTTAAGTCAGTTTAGCACTAATCATCGGACCGAGTCCAGTCTAATGGCACGGCAAACCGAGTTTTTTGGCTTAAAAAGATGCGATTACTATAGCATCCGGGTTTGGACTGCACATGAAATTATTCTTAATTGCAACCGTCTTAAAGTTTTTAATGTCTTATTTTCGTCCACAAATTCTTATGTCCAAAAATAGCATTCGACAAAGAAGAATATTTTAAAAACCTGACCATTGATTGTCAAAATAGATAATTGAGATGAGACTATTTTTACAATTTGTGTGTGGACAGCAGAGAACAAGTCCTTACGCAATTACTAGAACAAAGGTGATATGTTAAGCTTTTATTGCCGATCACCGTGATCCACCGATTCATTTAACCAATTAATTTTTAGCATTAATTTCAGCTTCCACTAACAGTGACTAATATACGGAACTTGTGTGATCCAACCGAATAAGAATTTATAGCACGCGGGTGGGTGTCAAACCATAAAATTAAAGTAAGCTTCAAAAACGAAACAGATTGATCAAGGTAGAATACAGATTACAGACCAATTCATTCAGGCATTCTATCAAAATCAAAAGGGACGTAAAAAGATGTTTACAACATGAGATCATTGGCAAATGGCGTATCCATTGCTTTGGCCTGAGAGTAGAATGCACCAAAACAAATTGCAACATCTCCAACTTTGTGCATGTCATCTTTCGCGTTGCCTGTGCTAATCGTCACAGCATTGTCCCAATTTCGTTGATTCTCTTGAAGAGATATTCATACTAGGGCTGCCCAGCGGATCATCCGATCCACCAATCCGATCAATCCGAATCGATCCGAACCATCCGTTGATCCATCCGAGGTATGTACGGATGAGTTGCGGATCCTAAAAACCCAAATCCGCTTTGACCGGATCAATCCGATCCGATCTGTTTCCGAACCGGCCGAATCCGATCCATGGACACCCCTAGTTTCGAGTTGAGGATTAACTCTAGCACATGTTTTTAGCCACAAAGTTGTCAATTTGCTGTGCATTTAACAAAATAGTAAACTCAATGGGTAGGGGTACTTGAATGCTTTATTAATCTTTACTTAGTGCAGTAACTGGCGTGGTATAGCTCTTAGACCTGAGCTTGATTTTTGTTGACTTCTCATTCAGAAGTTGTTTATTTGCGTATTGGTTCAGAGCGCATAATTATTACTTCTCTTCTTAGAAGTAGTTGTCCCAGACTTCCTAGGGAACTTCTTCATATTTTGTCTCATTTAAATCCACAACCTTCCCAGCTGAGATATCTCCAATACAACTCCAGACGGAATTTGATGGAGGAAAGGGTTGCCGACCGGTTGTCCGCCAAATTGATCCGGAACCGATCCGTGAAATCCGTAACCGATCCGATCCATCCGTATGTCACCTACGGATGGTTACCTGATCCTAAAAACCCAAATCCGCTCTGACCGGATCGGATCCGTATCCGAACCGGCCGAATCCGATCCGTGGACACCCTAATTCATACGATTGGAAGTAGAGCCAAATCAACACAGAAATCTGGGAGAGAATTGAGTTTTCACCCCTCAGGCTAATTATATTCATCACATCCTGTTTGGTACTAAATCATTTTTTGGTATATTCACCAAGTTCGTTCAAACTTCAAACCCACCAGGGAAAGAAAACTGAAAAAGCCTAGTGTATGAAAATACAGAGTTTCTTTACCAGCAGAGCTAGATAATCATCAAGAAATTTCAAGAACAAGCTTCTTTTCAGTTTTCCCAATACGATTTGCTGATAACTGAAACTTCTGCAATAAAAGCCACGTAACACAAGACACCCACAAACCAAGGAAAGAGGTGAATGAAGGGGCCAGAAATGGATGAGGAACCCTGGAAAGATCGCGATAAGAACCTGAAAGCTAGAGTCTGTACACTTAGCCTCATATATAGATAATCTAAAGCTCAGTACGGACTACAGATCAAAGCTACGGCTGAAGTATCTCAGGTACGAAAGTCAGACAGATTATCATTTGGGTTCACAACTAGTGCTAGCATTTTCGAAAGGTCCCCGCATCAGCCATGGCCAACTGTTCGTTTATTGCCTCCTAAACAGGTACAAGAAACTAGCATGTTCATCCAAGCAATCTCTTCTCTTTCCCCTGTTATGTAGTGTCCAAGTAGGTCCAAGGGAAGAAGTCAATCAAACACGCAACTTACATCGGCTGAAAGAGCAACATTATAATGTTGTATAATGCCAAAACAAGTTAAAGTAGATCTATCAATATAACAGTGATTTGACTAAGCTTTTTAAACAATGTGGATCACTGCCTTCAACTAGTTTCACAAGTAAATCCAGAATATGCAAGCTGGAGGAAGGGAGACACCATAAAGATAACATTTATATCAAGCTACCAATGAAACAATGTAAACCCAATTAAAAGCTTGTTAATGATTTAAAACGTTAAAATGACTTGCATTCCAAGAAGTAGACGTCAGTTACAATCGTACCATTAAGTAAGAACATCAAATGTTTTCTTCCTTGATGTTTGAACAAACATCTTGATGACAGGTCATAATCCAATCTTTAAAACCACACTCCCTATTAAATCTCAGATAGATGATAAATAATTTTTACAATGAAAATAAGGTTACCAAGTATCATCCATATTGTGGGCAACTAAACTAAACTATTTGTGCTCTTCAACATCAAACAAACTCATATTTTTATTGAGTGCAACAAAGCTAAGCGGTACAGCAGAAACATAAATGTTCTATTTAAAGTCATGATGATCGGGCAAGTAAATAATCAAATATATATCAAAACAACAAAATATTCGACAATGTCTCTTTCTCAAGCAGTTTCCTGGACCTTAAAGACAAGGAAGAAGATCCCCGATTCACATTGGCACAAAAGGTGCAGAACCCTCCCAGTGGTGAAGTGCATTTTTGCTTCTAGGAGGACAAAACACCTGTTCTAGTACACTCCAAATGCACAAATTTAACTGCATATACACCTACATGCCCAAAACTGGTGAAATACAAATTGATTTCCGACCACTTTCACCAGCGCTCTCTAGGCCGACCATCTGGAAACACAAGCACATTTTCTTCATTCTTTTTCAAATTCTCTACCTGTTTAGGTAATTTGCTGACTCCGATTCTCACACTTCCACCTTCTTCGTCAAAGTCCGGGGGAACCTCATCATCATCGCCATCCAAATCATCATCGTATTCCTCCCCATCTTCATCATCATCCTCATCAAATTCATCACCCACCATGTCATCAATATCAAACCATTCTTTTCCACCCTCTTCCCTGTTTCCTCTGGCTGGCTCATCAGTTCCCTCTAATCCTTTGTCATCAGCTCTGGGAACACCCCTTCTTGGAAATCGTGGAACAGCGACAAGTGAACGGAGCTTCTCCTTATTAAGCAACAAATGATCCTTTTCTACCAATTGTGAATCACGATATGCTTCTCGAAGGAAGACTGAATCTCTTTCTCCTTTCAAGGAGACGTAGAACATATCAGGATGCCTAATCAACATCCCCCGCAGCTGCTGAGAGAATCTAAACTCTTCGCGAAAATGAGTGAGGTGGTCCACCAGAGTTCTCTTCTCGATGGTTAGGCTCAAGATTTCATGAACCACCCCACAAGCATGCTTTTCTTTAACCAGCGTACCAGACCTCAATGCCGAAAAATCAGAGTACGGCGATATATAAGGCATGTCTCTAAAATGACCAATCCTCCTCATGTCACCTCTGGAAAGATTAAGGCCCTTGGGTAGCAGGACTTTATTGAACTTCGGTGGTCTATCTATTATCAGATCTTTCGCATCTAACTCTCTATACCGATTCTCTTCCTCGGCAATCTCAGCTGCAGAAACAGCAAGTTCAGGATCCCAGTGAGTAAGCTCTAAAGCATGGCCTCGTCCAGTCATAACAACTTTAAAATATTGCGGGTACCGGCGACAAATTGTGTCACGAAATTCCAAAGGAAGCCCGAAATCAGACATCAAATGGGCAATCTTTTCCAAAAGAATACGCTTCTCCATTGACATCATCAACAACTTTCGCAACTTAACGACCAAAACATCCTCCATCTGATTCCTAATCCTCATCTCCTCCATATAAAGCCTTTCCGCCTCGGGTGTCAACTTGAACTGAAGCGAATACGCCCCTTCTTCCACGATCTCAAAAATCGCAGGATACTTCCTCAACAAGGCGATAAATCGCCGCCTTTTCTGAAGACCTAATTCTTTTCTATACCTACCCATGTCTCGAAGCGCCATTATCCGATTGGGGTTACTCACCAGAATTTTCCTGATCTTCATAACCAATTTAAGCTTCTTGTCCCTTTGTATTACACTATCAAAGGGAATCTCTTTTCTTCTCTTGACAGCAGCTCTTATTGGACCGAATGGAACACGGGTTCTCCTTACATTACCAAATGGAACAATTTTCTCCTGTAAACCCGAACTTTGACCCAGAAATGGTGTTTCCCGTGATCCATACCACGGTCTACAAACATGGGTTTTTGAAGAAAGCTTTTGTTTTTTAGTGAATGTCGATTTGTATGAGCCGAAAAAGGGTATAGAAGCAATAGATGGTAATGTTGACAAAAACAGTTTGGGCTCCATAATCAGTCTCTCTTCAGAAGAGAAATAAAATAAGAACTTTTAAGTAGTTGTGATAACAATAGGGAAGATGCAAAACAGAGAAACCCTAGGAGTATACTCCGAGCAAGTATTGCTCAATCATAATCAGTCTATTTATCGCAATATTGAAGAGAGAATCAATTCATATATACCCAAGTGAACTAAGAGAGAGAAATCTCGAAGAGCTATGCAATGGTTGAAGCAGATGATGACTTACCAGGTACCCAAGAAGTTGGAGATGAAGCAGGTTGGGGTTTATCAGAGGGGAAAACCCTCTCAGCAGATATTTCTGATTTTCCGTGACCGAAACATTATCTTCTCCAAAGGGATTTGGAGGGTATACTTGTGTTAACAACGAAAGTTGAGGCTAAAATGCAAAATGCACTTTATTCCCTATATTTTGTATTTTTGTCCGTTTTGTACTTTTGTCTTTTAAGTACGCAAATTAACCCAACTGGTTCTTCCTTGAAAACCCCTTACGTCTTGGCTTGGATTCTTTCACCTAACATATCTATTCTTGTTTTTCTTTTTGCAACCATTTTCATGACTTTAGAGTTTTGAGTTCCGGACAGTATGGGAGGACAGTTGGGAAATAGCTCCGCAGGGAACTACTTGAAGGCGGAGGTTGCTAACAACAAATTGGTGTCGGTGTAGCTCTCTTGCTAGTTTGATAACTAAACTACTTGAGAACGTGGAGGCGGGTCACGATTCATGTTCAAGACGGATAATGTGGCGGCTACTAAAGTGTTGTGTATGAATTTTTATGGGTGTGACCATGTGAGAGCATAGAGAAATAAATCATTCACTTCTTGACTTTGGGCGTTTCAAATAGGGGTGTCCACAGATCGGATTCGGCCGGTTCAGATACGGATCCGATCCGATCCGGTCAGAGCAGATTTGGGTTTTTAGGATCCGGTAACCATCCGTAGGTGACATACGGATGGATCGGATCGGTTACGGATTTCGCGGATCGGTTCTGGATTAATTTGGCGGACAACCGATCGGCAACCCTTTCCTCCATCAAATTCCGTCTGGAGATGTACTACAGATATCTCAGCTGAGAAGGTTGTGGATTTAAATGAGACAAAATATGAAGAAGTTCCCTAGGAGCTTGTTTGTATACCATTTCAAGAGTTTTTTGCTCACCATTATACTGTTTCGGTACAACAGAAGACTAGCAAGCATAGGCCACACCCACTGTCAAAAGATGGCATGCTAAGCAGTTCAAACAAGATCACAAGAATCGGAATGGAAAGTAAATTCACTTAGGAAGTCTGGGACAACTTCTTCTAAGAAGAGAAGTAATAATTATGCGCTCTGAACCAATACACAAATAAACAACTTCTAAATGAGAAGTTAACAAAAATCAAGCTCAGGTCTAAGAGTTATACCACGCCAGTTACTGCACTAAGTAAAGATTAATAAAGCATTCAAGTACCCCCTACCCATTGAGTTTACTATTCTGTTAAATGCACAACAAACTGACAACTTTGTGGCTTAAAACATGTGTTGGAGTTAATCCTCAACTCGAAACTAGGGGTGTCCACTGATCGGATTCGCCCGGTTCTGATACGGATCCGATCCGATCCGGTCAAAGCGGATTTGGATTTTTAGGATCCGCAACCCATCCGTACATACCTCGGATGGATCAACGGATGGTTCGGATCGGTTCGGATTGGTCGGATTGGCGGATCGGATGATCCGCTGGGCAGCCCTAGTTTCAAATACTTTGACCATTGGATGGTAATTACTCATTTCAAAATTTGATGAAAAATTACTTGTAATTTATGCTCATTATATGCACACACACATATATATATATATATATATATATATATATATATGTAGTCACGTTATTTTGAACCAAAACAGCACTTTGACTGAAATTTTTGGGAGATGAAGATAAAACGCCAGAAAATGACAGCTAATTTTTCGTTACTTTTACATCATAACTCGTAATATTTAATTTTCTCATGTTTGTTACGCGAAAGGGAACTTTTTATCCATTCCACTCTTGCAATTGGGTCGTTGAGGTTACAATGAGTCAACATCAAATCTTTAAGGTTTAAGCCTTGATCATCCATATGCAGGGGCGGATTCACGTGGAGGCCAGGGTGGGCACGTGACCGCCCTGGACTTTTGATAATTGCTAAGAAATCCCTAAAAAAAAAATATAGTTGTACTTCTTTAATCTCCATAAAATAATGTTAGTGCCCTTCCACTATTTTAAGATTCTTGGGAAACGCCTACTATTGATTATAGAATGAAACAGACTAATTTGCTTTCTGTGTTGAACAACTAATTATATGTCATCATTATGGTTTTTGTTTAACATCTTAAGGTTAGTTTGGTGGTTGGGAATTTTTTTTTTATATGTTCAAATTAAGTAAATTTTTGAGGGAGTTAAAATAACGGTCTTAATCGTTAGTCAATCTTACATAAATTAATGAGTTATATTAAAACCACCTCGTGAATTTCACTGGCTTAGAAAGCATCACCTATAAGTGGATATGCCTAATGAAAATTGTTTAAACATTTTTTCCTTTTTGTT
This sequence comes from Gaultheria prostrata, assembly GCA_036023075.1. Lineage (NCBI taxonomy): Eukaryota > Viridiplantae > Streptophyta > Magnoliopsida > Ericales > Ericaceae > Gaultheria > Gaultheria prostrata. Next base: position 7,509 of record JAXBDA010006135.1, on the reverse strand, counting down.
ATATTGGATTGTAAATTTTCTTTTCCGAAGTTAAACTTGAAATCCATATGTGAGAGAGAAATGATTATTTATCTATTCTAATATATAAAGGAAGAGCACCAGTTTGGTGTCTCATTTTTTTTTAAAGTCTGTCACAAAAGTGTTTTTCGTTATTATCCCTTGAAAAATAAGATTTTATGATATTTTTAATTTCATTCCCCTATTAAAACTTAACTGACCGGAGGGGTAAAGAAGTAAAAAGGTAACCGCTTCAGCCGAGAAAGGAAAAGATAACCGCTCCAAGTCATAACTTTTTTTGTTTGAACATTCTCACGTCAAAAAACTGATCAGTTTTTCTCTATATCACCAAATCCAAAAATTTGACAAATGGAGGCTGAAAAAGAGCAATTGTAGGCTACTGAAGAAAATGTTCATCAATTTTGTATTCCGCTTCATGTGGCTTTATGGAAATTGATAAACTCAACGTTGGTATCAGTGTGGAGGCATGACAAAATCATCCACAATTTCACAATAAAATCGGGTAAGTTTCAATTTTAAGTGAATATTGATTGTTCAAAACTCTTAGGAATTACGAGTCATGATGGTACTTTTTGTGAAGTTGAAATTAGAGAAATTAGTAACTCTCCATTCCAATTTATTTGTTTACTTATGCTATTTGGAACCTCTTGAAAATCATCAGCGTAAAATTAAGATAAGATTTTTACTTGTAACATATAATTGTGTAAAAGTTTATAAATTTAAAATTAGACAAGTAAATTGAGACAGATGGAGTTTTTTTTTTTTTTTTTTGAAAAGCAACAACTTGGAGTGTAATTCCATGCTTTCAAAGAATCGAATTTGAATATTAAGTTTGAGTGATGCAATGGAAGTTAAGTTAAAGGTAGGATATCTACATATTTCAAACATAGTTTCTCATGTCGAGATTTATTTATGGTGTGATTTAATATCATAATTGCATGTATGATAAGAACTAGAGGCTCGGCAAAAAGAACCATATGATGGAGACAGGCCCAACCTCTAGTAAGATATTATTTTCGCCCAATGTTCACCTGAGTAAATTTGTCACTTAGTAGTTTGTACGGTTAGATTAGTGGAGGATAAATCAGAGAAAGTGGGTCTCGCACTAAACACTTCAATTATCTAAATTGATGATGTTCTGAGTTAAATACTTGAGGACTTTTTAGCTTAAATTGTTAGTTTGAGGATGAAATAAACAAAAATTGGATAATTGAGGATTGATAAAAAAAACTTTATTATACTAATATTTCCAACAAAATTGTACAGTACTACACTACTTGATTTTTAGAGGGAAGCATATTTTGTTGATCTTGATTTCTTGACCCAGTTGTGATCAGAAGCGCCGGAGGATGGGTAAGAGGCGAGTCGCCGCCGGTTCAGATCGCCGTCGTGACCGATTTGAACAGTCAACTCGAAAAGACCTGACCCCAGAATCGGCGAGTTCTAAATCCAATCAGGATCGCAAGCTCCTCACTATCTTCGTCGTCATCTTCTTCATAGCCTCTCCTCTCATTTCCCTAATTGTATACCGCAGTCGATACGCTTCACCTACGGACGCTTCTCTCCCACACCTACACCTACACCAGCCAGAATTCGTCAAGACTGACATTAATTACCTGGAAGTTCTAACTGTAAGTGTTTCCATCTCTCTGACTCTCTCTCCTTCTCTCTACATCTATACAGATTTACTTATATGTTCATAAATGGGTGTGTATGTGCAAGTGTGGTTTTGTGTTGTAGTTATCGTTGAGATAGAACTTCGTGGTATTTCACCTATTTCTCGTTTAGAAATTCAGGAAAATTCGAAGGTCTCGGAGAATACATCTCACCGGCATTTTACTAATGCTGTATTGGCCTACATTACTCCATGGTAGGTCCATCTTATGCCATTAATTTGCTTATTTCTGAAGTGTTAATTTTGTTGGGTTCATTTTGAAGCAAGTCATCCACTTTATAACGGCCAGAGGTTGCCTGTGCAAGTCGAATTTTGATAAAATATGCAAATAGTTTGAGGATTAAGTGGTCTACTATCTATTTAGGAATTTAGAACTAACAGGACGTTAAGAAAGCAAAATAACAATGGACACAAACACAATCCAAATCAATAAAATAAACATCAGATATGGACTGGATGGTGAGGAGAACCAGCCATTGATGAATTTGCGTAACTAACCGTGCAAGCCCGAAACCCACTTGTGGTTGGAGATGTCCTCCTCACTTTACACAGTTACGCACAAAAGAAATGCCCCAGGCAAATCACCAAGCACTTGCACCTCACTTGGAATTGTTGGGTAAGTCCATGATTTTTTCATTAGGGGAAACAGTCAAAGAGGGAAAATGTTTTGATTTGTCCCGTAGAAAGAGGATGAGTTTGTGTAGTGGAAGAAGATATAGTGGCGGAGGAAACTGATATTGTATAGTTATTTGGTTTTGAAATGTCAATTGTGTCCTTACAGTTATTTTTTTAACCATTCAATAGTATGTCATTTTGTTTCTTTATTTATACAAATTTGGAAACGAAAAAGAATGTAAGGGCTTCAGAGAAGGGGACACCAAGTTGTTTTTTCTCCCTTTATATATTAGAATAGATGTTTATTTGGCATGCAAGTGGTGAATTGAAGTTTCCTGCCCTTGACTTAAAATTTGAAGTAAAGCACTAAAGCTTCATTTGGGTCAACATTTGAGTAGTGGGTAGCGAGCTGAACTAGATTTGGAGCTGAAATTTGCATTCTCAATGAAACTAATTTTGGTCATTAAGATGTACATTTGCCATAAATGAAAAGATTATGGGAGAAATTCGGATATTTATTTAGTGGTATAGGTATATTTTGCTAGCAAAGCTATTATTTGGATTTTCATGGTGATTTGGGAAGCTCTTGGTTGTCCTTATATATTTTTCCATTTATCTTGTTCACTTAAGTTCTTGGGTCAATTTTACTCTATCAAGCATCAATTATCTAGTGTTGGCATTTGTTTGATAATCATTGGTCTCCATTTTTGCCAATTCAAACCTTAGGCATATACAAATTCATGATTGACCTGCTAAATGGTGCAGGAACTCAAGAGGTTATGAAATTGCAAAGAGTTTCAACTCCAAGTTTACCCATTTGTCGCCTGTGTGGTATGACCTGAAGAGGTGTGTCTGAATTCTGATTACCAACTTCAGTAAGTCCTGTATCTTAGAGGTATTGGTGGGGACTGGGGAGGCTGAAGTTTACCCTATGGGTTCTTTAGAATATCTTGACCCCATTGGTTTTGGTTGTCAACTGAAGGATTTAAACTTTCGAGTGTGGAATGTGGATTAAACTTTTTTTTGAGATATCAAGCTTTTCTTGCCACCATTCGCTTTTAAGTATCTCATAGAAGTACTATTATGGCCACAATTTAGTTTCACAGGTGGATTCAACTTGTTACTCCCTCCGTCCCATTTTAAATTGTCCCCGCGGGAGACCATGAAACTTTGACCTCAACAAATAAAACACTTTCGGACATTTTTTGCATCTTTCAAAACATCTCAGTGAGTACTTTCAGACGATGTAAAAAAGTTTGAAAAAATATTTGCAGAAATACCTTTTTTTTAAGTCAAAATGGCACCACTCTACGTAGGGAGCATTTAAAATAGGACTGAGGGAGTATAAGATTTCAAGCATTTCCCGCGGTCAATGTTTGTTTTAGCTGTTTTACAAAAGTACTATCGTGGTCATAATTCCTGTTGATACATATTCATAAAGTGTTTCTCAGCTGCCCAAATGACCTACTTTTATGGGTGAAGTTTATTGTTTCTAGCACATCCGTACAAATCCCCAACAATCAACATAGCTAGTTTGTCTTTTTTTTTGGTTTCTTTTTCTTATTGGCAAATGGGATTCCAAGATTCTAGTGTCTGGATGTTTGTGATAAAATGATGGTATGAGAAGTTGAATTGTTTATACTGGGGCTGCCTTTATTCTCAAGTGTCATATCTTTTCTTCTTTCTGTTTCCAGCCAAGGGCCAAATTTAATTCTGGAGGGAAGACATAATGTTGATAGAGGATGGATTTCAGATCTTCGAATGAAAGGAAATGCTCAGGTATAGTTAATAAATGTTGTCACAGGAGGAACTAGCCAGCTCTACTTCTTTCCTACTTTGTGGATTACCATTACTTGTTAATAGAAGATGACTATTCAATGTTTATGGACATCTCATTTGATTGTGAAACTTTTGGGGCTTGTTGAATGAGTGGAGAGAGGAACGTAAAATTCATGCACTCTATTAGCTCGAAGATGCTCATGAAAATGAATAAACATTTAGAGAATTTGAAACAGAATAATCGGCTCATGTTCTTGGTTTCTTGTTTAGTGTTGTTCTGGACTATTATCGTACTTGACAAGATGGCGGCACCACCCATTTAGAGGGAAGATATCTTCCCTCAGAGGCCACTATGATTTTTTTTGGTTTCTTCTGCTTGGATGATCTATTCTGTTTCATGGAAAGAGTCTAGTACTCTTGAGTACTAATACTTTTAGTACCCTTTGAAATGAAAAAAGAAGATAAATTTATGGTTATATACAGTCTACTAAATGGTTCTGTCCAGCATTGTGCAGAACAGTTCAATATCAGACTGTTTCACTGCTCTCTCTCTCCCCCTCTCAAAATAGGTTTTGCCAAGAGTTGTTCTGGAAGCATTTCCCAGTGAACTGCTGACAAAGAAGAAGCAGAGGAATAAAGCAATTGATCTTATAGTGGCAGAATGCAAGTAAGCCCTTTAAGCCACAGCAGGTCTTTTTTTTAACCTATTTATACGAGGATGACACAATTTTCACGCGCAAGGCACCTTCCTACTTTTGGGGATTGAATACTTCTCGTGGGTCTTCTTTAAATTGCAGGGAAATGGAGTATGATGGTATTGTCCTTGAATCATGGTCAAGGTGGGCAGGTTATGGAGTCTTGCATGATCCGGCCATGCGCAATATGGTACATGAATACTCTCTGTTGTGTTTCTGTGTCTTTTGAACAATTTTTGCAGTCCTACTTTAAGAGTCCATTGTGTAAAGATGATTTGGTAATCTCTAGTTTCAAGAAACTAATTGGCTTGTTTTTCTCTTTTATGCAAATGGCAATTGACCATGTCATTTTGTTTCATGGTTTACTAGCCCTTTCCGCCAGGCTCCTTGCTTTGCTTTCCTTGAGTTTTCAAATGCAGTATACTGCTAAATTTAGCAAAATCAAGAAGAAAACTTGCTGTTGTAATACCTGAGTCATGTGTTAATTGTCATAACTCAGAGATTCTCATCATAATATGTTCCTTTATACTCCTACATAATATTAAACCTTGTGAGCGCACTGAACTTTTAAGTGATAAGGCCTTTTCAGTTTCTTGCTTTTTAGCATTTTAACCTTTACATATTTTCCATCGTATGAAACCATTTTATATCGTCTGAGATTTGAAGATATGTGTGTTCCGGTATCTTTATTGTTTTGCAAGCCAGGCACTTCAGTTCATAAAGCAACTTGGGCAAGCACTACATGCTGTGAGCTTAGAGAGGAGCAGTGGGCAGCAACATTTACAACTAGTGTACGTTATAGGTCCACCATATTCAGAGAAGCTTCAAGAGCATGATTTTGGGCCAGAAGATCTTCAAAGCTTGAGTGGTGCCGTGGATGGTTTCTCACTCATGACCTATGACTTCTCGGGTCCTCAGCGTCCGGGTCCCAATGCACCTCTGAAATGGATCCATTCTACTGTGCAGCTACTCCTCGGTACAACCAGTAATGGTGCTGGAAGCCTGGCTCGTAAGATATTTGTTGGTCTTAATTTCTATGGGAACGACTTCGCCCTCTCAGAAGGTATACATCACTTTGTTTAATCTCTTAACTAATATTTTATGCTTGGTGTTAACAAATTTGTATTATACCCTACGCTCTTGACTGATTAATGAGAGCATATGAAGGAAGATATCGTTAATCAACCCAGGCACCATGATTGGCGATTTCAATAGACCTCGAGTCCTTTCAATACAAATTTCTCCACTTCGGAGAAAGTAGACGGACTTCCTCAGGAGCTTTCTTTGTTTTGTTTCAATATTATTGGCTATCCGAAAGCCATCAATTCATTTGAAATGAACCCATCTTGGACCTTGTCAGCGCTTTTGGTCTGCATATGCTATATGCATTGAACGATTCATTATATAATTCATATCATCTGGATTGCAGAGAGGACTAGTTAATTTCGTTGGAAACAACCCCAAGTCGAGAATGCTTGAGACAATAAACTCCAATAACTATCTAATCATTAATTCAATAAACCTTTTTAATGATCCATAATCTCTTGCATTTGATATCTGGAGTCCTTATCCTGGCCAAAGGAATACTTCTGATTCATGATGGTGGTATTTGATAGGGTTTTTAGTAGATGCAACCTTACTTTCAGAATGAACATCGTAATGATGTGATTACATATGAGATCAGACGATTAATCCTGTTTTGGAATATCCTTAATTTACAGGTTTAGGTGGTGGAGCTATCACCGGAAGGGATTACCTGTCTTTGTTGGAGAAGCACAGGCCTTTGTTGCAGTGGGATGAGAACAGTGCAGAGCATTTCTTCGTGTACTCTGACGATAACCATGTCAGGCATGCAGTATTCTACCCATCACTGTCATCCATATCAATGCGTCTGGAGGAATCTCTTTCATGGGGTGCTGGCATCTCAATTTGGGAAATTGGACAAGGTTTGGATTACTTTTATGATCTTCTGTAATGTGAGATCAATCTTATCCTTCGTTCCTGGAAATTTGTAAGGTTATGTTTGGTTGTTTGTTCTCGATTGATAAAATTTGTAACGTTATTTTTGGTTGTTTGTTCTCCATTGATATCTAACCAGATATTGATATCAAACCAAATATATACCTCGTGCCATCTTCAGCAATTTCAACCTTGAACTTTAGAGCAGAATGGATATATCGCGGGGCAATCCCGTTCACAAATTGGATTTCTTTTTGCACAGGGTAAGGATTTCTATTACCCTTAGAAGGACAAACTAAAATACCACCAGGCGCATAAATTAATGAAATAAAATGAACCAGATTCATTGGAGATAAAATCATCTCCTCACCTCATTTGATAAAATGAACCTGATTTTATCACCTCAACCTCTTTTTATCTAATGGAAAACTCACCCTTAACCGCTTTGGTGTTAATGTAGCAGACTGTCCCTACTGCTAATTTAGCAGCCTTATCTTCATCTGGGGTCAGAGGTACTTCAGAGGAGACTTTGAAGCACGTCCCCTCCATATGTAATCCTCTGCAATGCTACCTGCAAATTAACGAAATTAATCCCACCCCCTAAGGGGTGATTTGGCAAAAAAAATAAACTTGTTTTTTGGTTTATTGGTTTATGTAGCAATAAACCAAAAAACTCATTTGGTTCAAATTGTGATTTATTCCACTGTTTAAAGAGAACTCATGTGGTTTATTTGCCAAACCACTGTGGTTTATTCCGGTTTATTCCCC
>JAXBDA010006134.1:0-21722 GCA_036023075.1 Gaultheria prostrata | reverse complement strand
GAGGGCGGGGGGAGTGAAGGAGCAGAGGGAGAGAGAGAGAGAGAGAGGAGATTTCACACACATAGAATCTCAAATCCTCATATTGATCAACTCCAATGAATCCATGAGATTACAACCCTCTCCTACTTTCCATAAGGATGGGACAAAATTAGAGACTAACAACTAGTCAACTAGGAATATGAATTCTTATTCTTTGCCTTATTCGGAATTGGAAGCAAAACTATTTTAATTACTAAATTATCAATAAAATCCATCATTTATTAAATTACCATAATACTCTTAAATATAAATATGACCAGCAGCAGACTTAACCTAAATAAAAAAAAAAAACGAGACTATTAGAACCAACATTCGTATAGATTAATCCAATTGCCCCATGTAAGTTCAGCTTGAAACTAAACAACTTCCATATTTGAATGCTTCCTTAATCTTGTTCTTTCTTGCTCCCTTTATGGACTGCAACATAGCCACTCTTCCATCAACTTTCAGTTACTGAAACAAAAGTGTTCGATACAAACCCTTATAAGTTTATGATTTTACATTCAAACTCTAAAGTTTTTCTAACTGACATTATTTTCTCACTTTTGGCTTACGATTTTGACATTCAATATTTCAATATTTGTGGACCACTGGAAGCTGGAAAGCGACAAAAATTATGTTGTATACTCTGCTCATCCATTGGAATCTATCTGATGGCAGGTTCTCAACTTACTTGAAGATGTTTGTGAATCACTATTGGACAGCATTTTAGTGGAAAACAAGCACATTTCCGATTCTTAGCTCCTAAGTGGAAACTGGTTGATTGAATTCCATGGTCATGAAGTTGGCTAAACCTGTTGCAGCCATGCTGGTTGCAATTTGATTATTGTAAATTGTTGCAATAAAGTCAGAATAGCTAGTTTTGGGCATATATGTTGAGTCGAGTGAAACTTTGGACAATCTTGCATCTAGTCTTTCATCGAAGAAATTCATTGTAGTTTGTTTTTCGTGTACATCACGCGCTTTGCTTGGGCAACAGGCTGGTCGAAAGAAACGCACCTGAGAATCTCCCAATGTATTTATGAAAACAAAAGCTAATAATGAAAAAAAAATAAGGTGGAAAACCAAACAACTGCTGGATTTTGTTTTTCGTATACAATGTGATATGCAAAGAAAGTACTGGCATTTTGTTCTACCAAATTTTGTATTGTAAGGGTGATTCTTATTGTTTAGCCTATTTATTGGGCTCAGTTTATGGTATAGTCCAAACCTCTTTGGACCCAGCCCAAGATTGTCTTCAATAAGGTGAGCCCACCAGTTTCACCCCTCAAAACTTTCAGGACTTTGTTACCCTACATGCACGAACACAGTTACTTTCACTACAAAACAAAGTCATTGGCACTGAATCAAATCTCAGAGCCCACGATGCCCTTCAATCTTCAATCTCCGCCATCGGATCATCTCCAGCCATCAGTACCACCTTCTCACAAACCCCACCCTTTCCACCCACATCAGATCCCACCCCATTAAACCTACATGGACACGGTGCGGCACGGGCACAAAAAAAGCACGGTCATGGCCGGACACCAGGGGCGGAGGCACCAAGAGACAAATGGGGTCAATTGACCCCACTGAGTTCCAAATTTTTATAGGGATAGTTATCGTTTTGCTCAGAGTTTTGCTATTTTGATCCCACTTTACACCTCATTTTTTGCCCTAACCTATAGTTTTGCCCAGATTTTTTCTATTTTGACCCCACTTTACACCACCTTTTTTAGCCACAACTTATTTAAGAGGTTTGATACTTAGAAAAATAAGGGGCAAAATAGAGGTTTGGTACATTTAGTTATTAATATACGTCTACTTTTTGTTTAACTTGTTAATCTAATTATTTTTTTCTAGCAAATCGGAAAAGTGAATCGCACATAGTTCAAATTTTGACCCCACTGATCAAAAATCCTGGCTCCGCCCCTGCCGGACACGGCACGGTATAAGTGGGCACGTGGCACGGGCACGGCACGGTCCTAGTGGGCACGGGGCACGGCACAGACACGGAAGTAACTAGTAAGGCTAACGGGCACGAACACGGCACGGTACGAGTGTGATGCCGCCCGATCCTTGCCAAAGGGTGCCTTTTGATGTTTATAGAAAAGGATCACAGCCCATGCCTTCTTTTAATTGAAAAGATGCTAATCAAAAGGTGCATTGGTTAATTTTTAATCTAAATTATTTCCTCCATTGGTTGCCACCTGTTTACTTTGGAATCAACAGGTGCTATTTAAGGCCTAGGTTCCAATTGTTGTGGGCAGGCAGTTAATAGATTCTCTCACAAAAAAAATTACGTCCTCTCCAGTTATAGAATTTAGGTTTCCGTTCTGTGTTTTGTTATTCTACAGAAACAAAACACAGAGATCCTTGGTTCAATTGATTTCTTTTCGACTCGGTATTCTGTCTGTCCTTCGTTTGTGGGGACGCAGACAGAAAATCATTTGATCGGGCTTCGTCTTATCCTCGAACAGATTCGCTATCAACCCGGTACACACCAAACGGTGGAGGCGAATACTGTTTTCGGAAAGCGATATCGTAACGTGTCTTGAAGCAATTTCCATCAAGGCATTCAATTTCCGAAGACTCCTGCATTCATTCTGCATCAACAGTGTTTTCTGTTGTGGAGAGAGAGTCATTCTGCATCAACAGTGTTTTCTGTTGTGGAGAAAGAGAGAGGTTTTTTTTTTTTTTCATTCGTCATTCTTAATCTATTATATATGAGAGGGGAGAATGTAACTCGATCCCGGAATGCAGTATGTGGCATCTATGAACTCTACCGCATGAGTGGAGAGAGAAGTTGAGGCGGTGAGATAGGATTTCTGTAACTGAAAGTTGGTTACTATCGATTTTCGAAAGTTGGTTGCTATCGATTTTCATTTTCTCATTTTTCATTTTGGGAAGTTGTGGTCGCGCCTTTTTACAAAACAATTACACGTCATTGTGATGCACACAGTAGATCAACAGTAGGCATTTTTCCGGCAATTTTTTTTGGACTGACCAGAAATTTAGTTGGTAATGATCTAAAAGGGATAATAATGGCTCCAACATTTTTAGTTCAGAAATGACAAAAAACGTAGTATATGACCAGTGATCCGGTCTCACTTGCCTCGCCCAGCCTCAGTGGCTTCTCGGACCGATGGCATAGTAGGCAAAGTTATTCGGTCGCATACTAAACAGTTCCACGGCACCCGGCCCCATATATATCAACGTAACACAACTCTAACAAATAATTCATAGATTTCAATGAACACAGCTCAAAAGGAATAGAAAGCAGGACCACAAAGGACATACTCCGGAAATTTAGAACGCATATCATATACTTCTGGTACCTCAACTAAGATCACCACCGTTAAACATTTAGGCATCACCGTCGTTAAGAACATATTGAAATCTTGTCCGAATTGGAATTGATCGGTCAGCCCCATGGCTCCTCAACTCACGTTAATTAAAGACAACTTTAATGAAAATAGAAGTAATTTGTTTTTTTTTTTTTTTTAACATGGGGTATTACATCAAGCCTCACCTCTCTGATTGATTTACGAAATACAAAGACCCAATGCCCTTTCTTATAGCCATGGATCATCCTCCAACGCCAGACACAGAGAATCGGAGGTCTTATAGTGAGGGGCTCATTATAGGGGTGTAGTGAGCTCATCTAGCCATCCATCTCACTAATGAACGGTCGGATTTTAATCCAAACAATGGATAACTCGAATCATTTGGAATTTGAATTGAATTCGAGCCGTCGGTGCCAAGATGTAAAACCGGATAAAACTCACTGTAAAAGTGTAGTGAGTCCCCACTACAGGAACCACAGGCATAAATGCCTACAGGCCCACGGGGGGGAGATGTTGGCACAGTGCTAACAAAAACTTTCTCCACTTGGCTTTGTCCACAAATGGCACAAGCGGATCCCCTGATTGGGAGTATTTCTATGGTGCTCCAAGGTGGTATTGGGGCACCGGTATCCCACTAAATCTAAGCCATTATATCATAAATAGATGAATCCGAGCCATTAGATGAAAACCACCACAAGAAGGAGGATAGTTTTGCTCTTTTCCCGAGCAATTGTACTTACTATAAACACATGCTTTACTTACCACAAAAACATACCACACTTACCACATGTATAAGTCATAAATTGTGATAAATAAAACCTTTATTTATGGTAAGTAAAGTATGAATTCATAGTAAATAAATCCAATATTCATGATAAATAAAACTGGGGCACCACAGCTGCTGGATACTGGAGGAATGGAGCCACCCTGCCCCATAAGTCAACAGGCACGTGGTATGATAAAGCAATGATAACGCACAATCGAATCCCATGCCAAATCCCACATTAATGGCGATATGATAATACGTTCTTGGATTTTTTATTTAATCCCTCCGTTTCTAAATAATAACCCTATTTTCTCTCTTTTGTCATTTTTTAAATAAAATAATAAAGTACTTTTGGGTATTATTTTTTGATTTTTTTACACTGAATTATAGTATTCGACAAGCACTTTAATTCGGTGCGAATTTTTTTGAAAAATGATACACGAAAGTACTTAATTTTTTTATTTGAAAAATGACGCGACTTTTTCGTAGTGGACTGTTACTTTGCAACGGAGGGAGTATTTTATTTCCAGTGTAAAAAAAAAAAGGAAATATTTTGTATTTCATTTTTTCCCTTTCAATATGCTTTTGAAGTTAAGGGTCAAAAAGTCCTGTATTTATGGATCAATCTTACTTGTGCTGCCGAAGAAAGAAATCTCAAGTACCATCATTGAACGATTCCATAAAGAGTACTTTCAATGCATGGATACGTCACTGTGGACTACTTTCCTTAGATATCTTTATTTATGCGATATTATTAAAATTATTTTTGACTAAACCAAATTAAGGAAGCGATATGGAGAAAACCAAATTAAGGCCCTGTTATGCCTGCCAAGGGGCTTTTTTTTTTACTATTTGAGGTTTTTTTAGTTACTGTATTGAGAGAGAATGACCCACTTCGAAAAACGTAATTAAGTAAAAAAAAAAAAAAAAAATCCCTTAACAGAACGGAAAGTTGATGAAGTGGTCCTTTTGAATTCAGGTTGCACACTTGCACTGGCAACTTGGCGGAGCCGAGTTTGCCGAGGATGGGGGCGAAAGGAGATGGTGGTGGAGCGAGAGGTGAAGTTGGAGCGACGGTGGCGGCGGTGATGGTGGAGCTTAGGAGGAGGAAGAGTTGTAGAGGATTTGACATGGTTCACTCAGTGTGGTGTTTTCTGTTGCGTAGGGAGAGAGAGAGAGTGGAGAGAGAAGTTCAAGTCGTGAGATATTGATTTCTGTAACTGAAAGATACTATCGATTTTCATTTTACTTACGGCCTCTACGAAAAGCAAGTGAATGGAGCCGGTGCGTGGCGACGTGTAAAACTATGGATACACTCTTTCGTTACGGTATAAAAAGGAAATTGATAATAGCACTCCAAAAATTGATGGAGGGGCTCCAAGCTACAATGGTTTTTCAAAACTACCATTTTGCAAGTTTCAATTTTACTTCAGACACTCCATTTTTTTTTTACTTTTCTCCTCTGCCAGTCTGTTAACGGAAGAAGAACAAAAAAGACAGTCCACCCAAACGCTAGCACAACCAAGTTGCGACGGCTCCCAATGCAAACCGACATGCATCATTTGTAGTTTCCTGGCCCTTAGTATTTTCCTTCCTCCATCTCCCTTCCTTTGTATTTGTATATACTCCCTCCGTCCCTTTTTAAGTGATCCATACGAGAATACGTGCAATTTCAAACCCTTAAAAAATAAATTTTTCGATATAACTTTTTAATTTTTTTTTATACCAAATTAAAGTGCTCATTGAGTACTTTAATTTGGTGCAAAAAAAAATTAAAAACGTTTTACAGAGATGCCTTTTTTAACGTCCACAAAATACACGTTTCCCAAGCGAATCATTTAAAAAGGGACGGAGGGAGTAGTAAATATATTATATTTTCCGATCCCTATATTGTGGTGGTGTATGGGGTTTGAAAAATTGACTTCCACAATCTACTAAAGCAATTTAAATTAGAAAATGGACGACCATCTTTTGATTTTATATTTCTTTGTTGCATGTACAATCTGCGATTTCTTTACATGTGGCAAGAAAAACACGTCTTTCGTGTCAATGAATTGGGTTTATTTACATATAACCGACCCATTTGTATTTTAAAAATGCTACGGTACACCACATGCACACCAACACATCCCGACCGTCCAAAAGCATTTTTCGATATTTCAGATTTGAAATGAATTCTTACCTGTCAAAAGTAACTTTGACCGGTAAGAATTCATTTTAAAATCCGGACCATTGCTTCCTAAGATGGACGATTAGGATGTGTTGGTGTGCAGTTAACAAAGAGAGGTTCTAGTTAACTTTTTTAGTTAGGAGTGTTTCAAGTAAATGAGGAGATAATTTTGGATGGAGTGCCTCCAGTAATTTTTATATTTTGAAAATGGTAGTTTTGTAACTTCATTAAATTTTGGAGTGGCTGCATAAAAAAAAGGAGCCCCAAAATCAGCTTTCTTTAAAAAATGTATTGAAATATGTGAAAAATGTATAGAATTGCGTATAGGTGTAGAAAAAAGTAAAAAAATACACTGGTGTATGTGTTTTTTATTTTTTTTATTTCATTGTCAACCTAGTAAACGTGGTTATATAAAACATAGTAGTAAAAAAAAAAACAATCAAAAGAAGGACGTACTCATAAAATATTTTGGGTCTTGCTAACGGGTGCACCATTATGTCCGTTAATGGTACAAAAAAATACACTTATTGGGTCCTATTTGTACTCTAAAATATAGTACTTTTAAAGTACAAGTGAGACCCACAAATGTACCTTTTTATACTCTTAACGGACATAACATTGCACCCGTTAACATTTTCTAAATATTTTCCTCTGATAGATCTCCTTTGGCATTTAACACTGCTCAACACTAAGGGTGAGAATTTATGACACGACACGATAACACGACCCGAACACGACACGAAGTTAGCAGGTTAGTGTTGAGTATTTCTGATACGAAACACGTATATGACACGACCCGAGAACACGATTAATAAATAGGTCATGTTCGGGTTCAACTCGCATAACCCGAGAATGACACGAATTAACCTGTTCGTTTATTCGTGTCGACACGGTAACCCGAGAATGACACGAATTAACCCGCATAACTCGAGAATTAACCCGCATAACTCGAGAATGACACGAATTAATCGTGTCAATTTGTATTGGGTTCGGGTCTAATATGTCTAAATAGGTCGTTTACAAGTTAATCGTGTCAACCCGAACACAACACGAATATTAACAGGTCGGGTTAGAGTTCAATTTTTCGACACGATTAATAAAACAGGTCACTTCGACATGAACCCAATTTGACACGAATCCGATTCGACACGACACAAATACGACACAATACAATACGACCCGACGCCCGGCCCTACTCAACACCTTTGTAGGTCCTCTTTTAACATTGATCACAAGGACCGTTATCAACACTTAGCCGGCTTTTGGGACTGATATGTAAGTGACAGTGACTACAACTTTTGTCCGAATGGAATTGGGGCTAAAATTAAGCATTGAAAGACCATGGTTTTTCATATTGTCAAACTTGGCATAAATGACTTTCTGAGCTTGAATCAAATCATTGGAGGTATTGTGCAAGTCATATCTATATATCTTTGAGAAGCGGTGAATGAATGTTTGGGTTAGCTTACGCGCATCTCGACTAATAATTTCCCTTGTCCATCAAAGGCAAGCCATATCTGCGACGAGACTAGAAAATTCACAAGAGAACCCAACAATTTGTGCCAAGTTTCAAATGTGTATAAAATGTCTTTAATTTACAGCCCGATCATTCATATCTACTGGTATGCTTTTGTGCTCATTTGTTGGAGTTTAGGAAATGAGTGTGCATGGGTAAACCTTGTTTGATTAATTTTTTCCTTCCAGTCAATGCTAAAACACTACATCCATATAGTGGCTGCTGTTGGATCATGGATGCAAAAGAAAATCGATCAACTTCACAATGCCAACATGCCGAGAAGTTATTTTGAAGTCAGGGGTGCAAAAAGTCACTGTATTTAGTACTTGAGCTGCCAAAGAAAGAAAAGAAATACTCCAGTCGAGTAGTATCATTATCGAATGATACCACATAGACAGTGGCAACTCCAGGAGTTCGGAAGCGTGTAATCATTCATAAACGTCAAATACTTTTACCAACCATAAATCAAAGAAAAATATCACAGTAATGATAACTGAAAATCTTGTTCCAATAAAAATCACATTTAAAACTCAACCTAGCTAGCAAGAGTCAGATCAACATCTCCTTATCAAAAGAACAAAACGAATGATTATGACTCAAACAAACCACAAAAATAAGCAATTTTATGAACTTTTAGAAGTTTTCCAGTGGTGTCACCACCAAATTGAGAGGATTCATTTTTTATCTCATGGGGTCGGTTGATCCCTCCCCATAAGGTGGAGTCGCCGGCCCCATGGAGCAATTTTTTCAATGCATGCTTATGGTAGGAAACAAAACCATCACTTCCCTAAGTTAGTGTTGTACTGCAACTTACGGTGTGTCACCTTTGAATTCAAGGGACACATAAAAGTCCAATAAGAAGACCTTATAGATAAATAATTCAAAAAAAAGGAAGTTTTCCACATGCAGGTATAAATTCCATCTTAAAACTAATTTATGAATAAATGCGTGATCTGCACGATATCCGTTCATTGACTTGACACGATACTACATTATTACAATGGTAATAAATTCCCAAATTAAAAGTAAATATTCATTGTTATTTTTTATACTTACGTGTTCTTTTGACCAATGAGGATATTCCTATTTTGCAATTAGTGTCATCTTTTGACCGAATGTGGTTCATTTTAATTTAAGAAATTACTGTACTACTATAATTTAATACTAATAGACTAATCCCGAGAGATCAATTCCACCGTTTACTAGCGGGGCCCCAATTAAAAATAAGATAAAACTATGTATAGACTGATCCTAAAAAAATTAATAACACTTACGAGATTTTGAACCTTAATCATATTCAATCATCCACTCGGTTACTACCACTACTGGAGTACAAGTACAAAATCCAAAGCGACACAACAAATTCCCCAGTTGAATTTTCTCCGTTCCCACTGCCCGCTGGGACCCTCACTTTGACCACTCTCACAACAAAAGTTAGTATTTTTTACCGATGAGCCGTGAAAAGGAAATTTGCGTTCAACAAATTCTAACCTTAAATTTCGAAATCCAACGGCTTGAATTTATTTATTTTTTCTTTTGAATCTGACATGCTGTAACAAAGGGAGAGAGTTCTCTTCTTATTTATATTTGTAGTAAAGAAGAAGCCACCACTTTGTCCTTTCCAAAACTCGGAAGTGTTCAGCTCTGAGGGGGGAAATGGCTACCGCTTTCGTAGCAGATGATTTGGCTCGTTCGATGAGCAGTGGGCGGAGTTGGAAATCGTCGGGGAGTGTAAGGGAGGTGTTGCAGGGGCCGCCGGACGTGTTCCGGAGGAACAGCACGCGGGGGCACGAGGTTGACGATGACGAGGAGGAGTTGAAATGGGCTGCGATAGAGAGGCTGCCGACGTACGATAGGGTACGGAAAGGGATGTTGAAGCATGTGACGAGTAATGGGAGAGTTGTGAGGAGAGAGATGGACGTGGCGAACCTTGGTGCGCATGATAAGAGGCAGTTGATGGATAGTATTTTGAAGGTTGTTGATGATGATAATGAGAGGTTCCTTCAGAGGCTTCGCGTTCGAACCGACAGGTAAATAACTTACTAGTAACAATTAACCTCTCTGGAGCAGGACGGAGCTATATAATTTGATGATATATATGTTTTCTAGATATTAGCACGGTTTTTTCAAATTGTAGCTGGGGTGACGACACATACTAGTCCCCTCGGTCCATCCTTGGATACAAATGAAAAAATAATTTGTCCAGTCGTAGTCTGATGATACCAGTATTGAGCAATAGATAGAGCGATTGTAGCGGAGGTGAATTTGTGAATATGATTTTTGCGAAAAAGAACTTTATAGTGCCAAGGAGTATAGGCCATAGCGACCTTGAACCGTTCATCACGTACCTGAAAGAGGCCGAGAAACATGCCATTTTTCGTCGGTTAGTTTGTGTGTTTCTAGGAGTGAAACAAAATATAGAACAAGAAAAGTGCTACCGTGTGGAGTCCTGTTTTCCGGAAAATGAGTAAGGATTCTAGCTCTTGAGGATTTGTTTAGGCAACAATGAGGATTTGGCTTCTTAAACAAAGAGTTACAGTAGGTTCTGAGTGGAGGAATTCTTCTGCTTTTTCGTGCACTAAAATCACAGATTCTCCTTCTTTGATAGTTGTTGTAGATTTATTGACTGTGGTTAATGCAAACAGGGTTGGAATTGATATTCCAAAGATTGAAGTGAGGTACCAGAATTTATCGGTAGAGGGAGATGCGTATGTTGGGACCCGAGCACTTCCAACTCTTCTCAATTCTACCCTGAATGCCATTGAGGTAATTTCTGACTAATAACTTTTGAATCTTTAATAGACACTAACACAATACTTTCGATTCTCGGCTAAAGAAACACATGTAATTTGGTTACTAATCTAGCAAATTCATAGGTATCACCGAAGTACATAGAAAATGACAAACTAGGTTGACGATTTACTTATTTTCTGTAAGAATCATCTTCCTTTTAAATGCTGATATCCGATGATCTCTATTATGGTGATGTGAAATGTGAGCAGGGAGTAATTGGAATGATTGGGCTTTCTCCATCTAAGAAAAGGGTTGTCAACATACTCCGGGACGTGAATGGAATCCTAAGACCGTCAAGGTACATTCACAAAATCCTCTATATTAAACTAGTTATACCATAAGGTACATCAGTGTAAAAATGTAGGAGTAGTTTCAAACACTAAAATTCCAATAATTAACCACAACAGCAAATGGTGCCACTTGAATACCAGCCAATGCTTAGTTTTTGTTGGTAAACTTAAGCTTCTTGTTTTCAAGTAGCTTTAGTTTTTGTTTTCAGACTCACTTAATTTCCGTTTCAAGTATCTGTCATTCACTGAACTATCGGCAACTTTTTGTCAGGCTGACACTGCTTCTGGGACCTCCTGGTGCCGGAAAGACAACACTGCTACAGGCTCTTGCCGGGAAATCAGACAACAATCTAAGGGTTTGTTTTTTACTTCCACTATTCCCATTTTTCTGTAACACGCATTTTTTTATTGTTTCCATGTGTTCATTTTGCCTAATATATTGGGGTTGTGGACAGATAGCGGGAAAAGTAACCTACTGTGGCAAAGAGTTTAACGAATTCGTTCCTCAGAGAACCAGTGCTTATATCAGCCAGCATGATCTTCACTACGGTGAGATGACTGTTCGTGAAACACTGGATTTCTCCGGACGTTGTTTGGGAGTTGGAACACGGTACGATTTGCTGTTGGAGTTGTCAAGAAGAGAGAAAGAAGCAGGCATTAAGCCGGACCCTGAGATAGATGCCTTCATGAAAGCCACAGCCATGGCTGGCCAGGAAACCAGTTTGATTACTGATTATGTTCTGAAGGTCTGTTGTTTCTTCCATAATTATGTATAGAGATAAATCTTTTTTTCTCTAATTTACAAGCTTAGTAATACCTTATCGTTCTGAAACAGATACTTGGATTGGATATTTGTGCTGATATTATGGTGGGTGATGACATGAGAAGGGGCATTTCTGGTGGACAAAAGAAGCGTGTCACTACGGGTATGTGTAAACTAATTTAAGTAGTCTTGATTATTGTGTCAATTATGTATCTCAACTTATGTCATGACATCTTCTTGTTTAAGGTTAACCTCATCCTCATCCTCATCCTCATCCTTATATGTATCTGAATTCCTACTTTAACTATGACCTTAAAATTGGAACTCTTCTTGCTGAATGCAGGAGAAATGTTGGTAGGACCAGCAAAAGCATTTTTCATGGATGAAATATCCACGGGGCTAGACAGTTCCACCACTTTCCAGATAATCAAGTACATGAGGCAAATGGTTCACATAATGGACGTAACCATGGTCATTGCTCTATTGCAACCAGCACCCGAAACATTTGATCTCTTCGACGATGTCATTCTCCTTTCTGAAGGTCAAGTTGTTTACCAAGGCCCGCGTGCGAATGTTCTGGAGTTCTTCAAGTACATGGGATTCAAGTGCCCAGAAAGAAAAGGAATCGCGGATTTCCTCCAAGAGGTGACTTCCAAAAAGGACCAAGAACAATATTGGTTCAAAAAGAACCAACCTTTCAGGTTCATCTCAGTACCCGATTTTTCGAAGGCCTTCAACACTTTCCACGTGGGCCAACGGGTTTGTGAAGACCTCAGAATTCCTTACGATAAGTCAAGAGCCCACCCGGCTGCACTTGTGACTGAAAGCTACGGAATCTCCAATCGTGAACTCTTGAGGGCTTGCTTTTCAAGGGAGTGGCTTCTGATGAAGCGTAACTCCTTTGTGTACATATTCAAAACTACTCAGTTAACCATCATGGCGATAATTGCATTAACTGTCTTTCTAAGAACGGAAATGAAGTATGGTAGAGTGGAGGATGCGTCGAGATTCTGGGGGGCGCTGTTTTTCAGTCTTATTAATGTAATGTTCAATGGGATGGCTGAGATTGCGATGACAGTGATTAGGCTTCCTGTTTTCTTTAAGCAGAGAGATAGCTTGTTCTATCCAGCTTGGGCTTTTGCCTTGCCCATTTCGCTTACCCGGATTCCTGTTTCGTTAATGGAATCTGGGTTATGGATCATACTTACTTATTACACCATTGGTTTTGCACCGTCTGCTAGCAGGTAAGTTCTAAGTTTGTTCTTTTCCCTTAACATTTTCAGTTTTTCTTAAGGAATGAGTGGCTACAAAACGATTTGTTTTTATTGAACATGTCGCCGCAACCTCTTCTTTTGTTTTAAAGATGAACAAAGGAACTTTATTTTCTCCTATTTACTGCGATGGTGAAGAATCAAATGATCACTACGGGTGCTTAAGTTTCATTTTATTGGCTTAACAATTGCTGGACTCTGACACATCTTAAGAAAAGTTCAGGTTCTTCAAACAATTCCTCGCTTTCTTTGGTATACATCAAATGTCTCTCTCTCTCTTCCGATTCCTTGCTGCTGCTGGAAGAACTCCTGTCATTGCAAATTCAATGGGAACCTTCTCTTTGCTAATGGTTTTTGTGCTTGGAGGCTTCATTGTTTCCAAAGGTTAGAGATACATCCATTATTTCACTCTTATTCTTCTTGTTAGGCTTCGTTGCATATTCACTTTTCTTGGTGAGTGATGCTTCTTCCATTTTGATTCAACACTTGAAATAACCACAACATAACCATGTTTTTCTTGCGCTGCAGATGACATTCAATCATGGATGATATGGGGATATTGGATTTCTCCAATGATGTATGGACAAAATGCCATCTCGATGAATGAATTTCTTGATGACAGATGGAGTGATGTAAGTTTTTTGAATGCTTTAGATATTATTCTGACATTTGCCTTCTGGGATGTCATTATACAAACTAATTTACCCGATTTTCTTTGTTGGAACAGCCCATTAATGGGACTTCCCAGCCTACAGTTGGAAAGACCCTTCTTAAGGACAGAGGACTCTTTGTGGACGAATATCTGTACTGGGTTTGTATTGGAGCGCTTGTTGGGTTTTCCCTTCTTTTTAATGTTCTTTTCATCGCAGCACTAACCTACCTAACTCGTAAGTACATCTTTCTCGCTATTTTGATTCCAGACTGTTTACCTTGTAGTTAAAGAATCCGTGTTCTGATTTTTTGTTTGAACTTGTTCAATCTCAGCTCTGGGAGATTCTAAAGCTGTAATTTCAGAAGATAATAATAGGCGTCAACAAACATCAAATGGTGAAGGTTTGTCTGCTCAATTTACCAATGACTCTGTTTTCTTGCTTGAGGGCATGTGGGTGATATGTTAGGAGAAGCATGAAAAAATTCAACCTTTATCATTAGATAAAATTGATTAATATCAACTAAACGAATACCAACTTAACATTAGGATGTCATTGAATGGAAGGGACGAGCCATAGCTGAGGAACTGGTTTTTACTAAAGAGGAATAATGTCCTAGATTTCCGTGTCATAGGACATTTTACTTTGTGTCACCTTGTTTCGTTGTCTGCTGTCTAATGTTGCATGGATAAATACAGGTACTGATATGGCTGTGAGAAACGCTGGAGGTGACACCAGCTCAAGTCAAGCCAGAAGAGGAATGGTTTTGCCTTTCCAGCCCCTTTCACTTGCATTCAACCATGTGAATTACTATGTGGATATGCCAGCAGTAAGTCTCTTCAACAGAATTCTTTTATTTCAAGTGCACATCTGATTGCACAAATATATTCCCAAGGAAGGAAAATATAATTAATTCAATTAAATAGTCATCTTTTGTGCTTTTTACGTATTACTAAAGATTTTTTAATTCATATTTACCACAAAAAAAAAAAGATTTTCAATTCATATTGGTGGCTACCAAAATGAGAGTGGTAAATCTTTTATTTTTTAGTCATTTATTTTGTGGCCAATAAAAAAATTCACTTGTTTCGTGTCAAGCAAATTCTAGATCTTCAACCGGTGCGATGTATATGTACTGAAATCTTGGTTCCCCATATCAGGAAATGAAGAGTCAGGGAGTTGAAGATAGCCGCTTGCAACTGTTACGAGATGTTAGTGGTGCTTTCAGGCCGGGCGTTCTGACAGCTCTAGTTGGTGTCAGTGGTGCTGGGAAGACCACATTGATGGATGTCTTAGCGGGGAGAAAAACTGGGGGGTATATTGAAGGAACCATAAGCATTTCTGGTTTCCCAAAGAATCAAGCAACATTTGCCAGAGTTAGTGGTTATTGTGAACAAAATGACATCCATTCGCCATACGTTACCGTTTACGAATCTCTGTTATACTCTGCGTGGCTGCGTCTCGCTTCGGATGTGAAGACAGAAAGACGAAAGGTATGGACCTGAATTAATGGAATCTATGCCATTGACATCTGAAGTGTCACTGACAATATACTCCCTTAGTCCCACATCTTCGTCCATTTTTAGCAGTTGTGTCTCTTAATCAGATCAACTAATTATGTATCTTCTGGCAAAAAATAGTAATAATTTTCACCAATCCAATTTTTTTTTTCACCAATCCAAAAATTTAAGTACTTGTAGAGATTTTTTTTCTTTCAATTAAATTATGTAATAAAGAGAAAAGTAACATAGATCGACCATATTTTGAGATGTGAGGAATAGTAAAAGTGGACAAATAAAGAGGGACGGAGGGAGTACTGAATTACAAGTGTTTGAGTAAAATTTTCTCTTCTTTCTTATGGTAGATGTTTGTGGAGGAAGTCATGGATCTTGTGGAGCTGAATCCCCTTAGAAATGCTCTAGTTGGACTTCCGGGAGAAAATGGTCTTTCAACTGAACAGAGGAAGAGGCTCACAATTGCTGTTGAGTTGGTGGCTAATCCTTCCATCATTTTTATGGATGAGCCAACATCGGGCCTTGACGCGAGAGCTGCTGCAATTGTCATGCGTACTGTGAGGAACACAGTGGACACTGGTCGAACTGTTGTCTGCACCATTCATCAACCCAGCATTGACATTTTTGAAGCTTTTGATGATGTATATATGAAACACAATTACAATTTTTTGGTATACGTTCCCAGTCATTATCTATTTGCGCACTAAATCTGACATTAAAATTTTCATACTTAGCTGCTATTGATGAAGAGAGGAGGGCAAGTGACATATGCTGGACCTCTTGGTCGCCAGTCTCACAAGCTTGTTGAATATTTTGAGGTCAGTTTTCATGTCCCCAACTATGCTAGAACCAAAATAGTAAACTAGAAGCTGTTTGGGTATGAGATAGTTTCGGGAGGTCATTTTCTCGATGATTTCCATACATATTTTCTTGCTCATATACAATAGTTCATTGTTAATCAACTAAACTAAATAATTCCATACAACTGAATCTTCTCTTGAAATAGACTTGAATAATCTCAGCCAATTTAGAATTGAACTCACTAGTCACCATTATCTTTACCACGTATATTCCTCAAGTTTTTTAAAGCACGAAAACAAAGATCCTATGAGCCTAAAGTGTCTTATGTGTGATGTGTCTATCATCAAATTGGAATTTTCAAGTTTAACCAAGTTCTTTTTGTGTGTGTTTTTTATTTTATTTTTATGAATCAAAGTTTGATAATACCTTACCTCTCTTGCAGGCTGTTCCGGGGGTTGCTAAGATTAAAGAGGGTTACAATCCCGCTACATGGATGCTTGATGTCACCGCTACTTCAGTTGAGGCTCAACTTGATGTTGACTTTGCAGACATTTATGCCAATTCTGACCTCTATCAGTAAGTTAGTACATTTTCCAGAATAAGTTATTGCAAACACGTTTCGTTTTCAAGCAAGTACTGGAAAGATGTTTCCGAATTCTCTCAAACCATTTTCAAGAAAATGGAACATAAAACAATGGGTATTTGTTTTTTCCGAAACAAATTTTTGATAAATTGACGGGAAAAGTTACCTTCTTTGCACACCATTTCTGCAATCTCTCTCTAACCCCATTGTAAGCTAATTCATGATTTTGTTTTCTAGGAGGAATCAAGATCTTATCAAGGAACTAAGCACTCCAGCACCGGGTGCCAAGGACCTCTACTTCCCCACCCAATATTCCCAACCCTTCCTAACTCAATGCAAGGCTTGTTTCTGGAAACAACACTGGTCATATTGGAGGAACTCAGAGTACAACGCCATCCGCTTCTTAATGACTACTGCCATCGGTATACTCTTTGGTGTCATCTTCTGGAACAAAGGAGAGAAAATGTAAGTTAGGAGTTCTGCATCCTGAAGAACTAAGCAGAAGAAAAGTATCCATTGTATCTTTACCGGGGTGATGATATTACGATTGACATGAATACTACCATCATGGTGATTTTGTAATTTTTGGTTCACAGATCAAAACAACAAGACCTGCTTAACTTGCTTGGAGCTATCTATGCTGCCATCCTTTTCCTTGGCGCAACCAATGCTAATGCAGTCCAATCTGTTGTAGCAGTGGAGAGAACAGTCTTTTACCGTGAAAGAGCAGCAGGAATGTACTCTGAGTTGCCTTACGCATTTGCTCAGGTAACGGATAGCAGGTTTTATTAAACTTCAAACACAATTCTCTTCTAGTATTCTTTCTGATGAGAATATTATTTACTTGGAGTTTTTGTTTTTTCAGGTGGCCATAGAAACTATCTACGTAATGATTCAGACCATGGTTTATGCTCTTATGCTGTACTCGATGATTGGGTTCGAATGGAAAGCAACCAAAGTCTTGTATTTCTACTACTTCATTTTCATGTGCTTTACCTACTTCTCAATGTACGGGATGATGCTTGTCGCGATGACTCCTAACCAACAAATTGCTGCTATTACCATGTCCTTCTTCCTCACTTTTTGGAACTTGTTCTCTGGTTTCCTTCTCCCTAGGCCGGTATGTATCTACTAACTGAAATACTTACTTTTCACTCTCACTCAGGCACCTAATAATTCTACAACATATTCTGGGGCATGTAGTCATGAAAAGACGAGCCAAATAAAAAAGGAGAGTTGAGAAATGAAATTAGTAGTTGTTGGGAATTTGACTGATGCTTTTGCCAGTTAAGAAGCATCAGTAACTAGTGACTTTAGACCCTTGATGAAAAGCCCAAACCAGAAACCAAGGTTTCTGAACTTACTTTTGCTATATTTGGATCATCAATGATGAATAATCGTCCAATGTGATAAAAGAATCAATTCTAAAAAATCCGCTAATGCCAATTAGGAATTCGTTGGGCCCTTTAGAATGGATTTGTCAAGGGAAAGAAAAATAATGGGGAAATAGAATTACTAGTTCATATTCAATTTCTTTTGGCGGCATGGCAATGATGGAATTGAATAGTGGTGGAATTTTCCTTCAAATTTTAGTTTCATTTGCTTTATTTACATTTCTTTTCTATCCACAACTTCCTCCATAAATTTTAGATCCAAATACAACACAAGGCCAACTATACAAAATGAGAAAAAAATAGCTTACCTCACTTTCCTTTTGTGTTACCTAAGTATTCATGGTCTAAACATAGCCTCAATGGAGTAAGTTACATTGAGAATATCTTTACTTGGAAACATGTCCTTGTTTGTCATAATTTATGACACAGTGTTATGTAAAATTTGCAGCTTATCCCAGTGTGGTGGAGGTGGTACTACTGGTGCTCTCCACTCGCTTGGACAATCTATGGCATTTTCACCTCACAAGTAGGAGACAAGGATACTCCACTTACGTTAACAGGTGGGACACAGACAACAGTCAAGGTATTCCTTAAAGAGGAGATGGGTTTTGATCACGACTTCCTCATACCCGTACTGTTTGCTCATTTGGGTTGGGTGCTCGGGTTCTTCTTAGTCTTCGCTTATGGCATTAAGTTCCTTAACTTCCAAAGGAGATAAATGATCATAAAAGCTTCTGTTCACTCTGATGAAGACCAGCTAGAATGTTGTGATCCTCATATTATAAAGATGAGGGTATACTTTATACAGTTTACTTAAAGGGAGAGGAAAAAGAGAAAAACAATAGCCCTCTCTATTCTCTTATTTTCTTCTTCCCTTTTCTTTTTTGGGGTAAGTAAAGATTTTATTAAAACCAAACACACCAATACAAGATCAAAGGGGCATACCCAAGAATGTAACAAAAAAAAAAAAAAAAATCAATGCAAAGAACCCCCTGCAACGTAGCCTAAAAAGAATCAACCAATACAACCACTATACCACCCCAGCTAACACCAAACCAAAGAAGAGATTGAGAAAACACTATACAGCTCAAAAGGACTCAGTTATTGAGCAAAGATTCTACTTGGTAACTGCCAAAGAGAGCACAAGGCCAAGTTAGGAACAGATTTTGGATCATTTCTCTAAGAGCTTATACAAGCTCTAACATCAATCCATACTTTAGCCTCCAACGACTGAATATCCAAGCTTTTTTGCTGGAAAATTCTGCAGTTCCTTTCACCCTAAACATGATAAATCAAAGCAGTTACAAGAAGGTTAGAAACCAGATAATGAAACTAAGAACCCTTGGGGAGGGACACCATTCAACCAACAATCTGAGACAAGGTAGAAGAAGTGAAAGATGTGGAAAGCTTACCCCGCAAAGATCTCCACAGCTGAATGGAAAATGAACAACTAAAGAAGAGATGCTCATGAATTTCAATATCAGCAGAGCAAAGCACACACTATGCATCAGTCAAGATCCCCCACTCCACTGCTGCAGTCGATCCATGGTAGAAAGTCTCCTTAACACTGCTAGCCATTGAATTATAGCCCATCTAGGAACTGAATGTTTGAACCAACTCACTGAAAACCAAGGCACCTAGGGTTTAGGAGACCTTATAGCTGCCTAAACAGATTTCACAGAGAATATACGACTTGGAGTCGAGTTCCAAAACACTGAGTCCTCCAGGTTTATGTGAGGAAGAAGAGTGCCCAGAGTATGTCTTATGATTTCTTTTGTGACAGAGTTCCTACTCCTAGGCCACTCCCAATGATTATTAACAACAATGGATTCAACTTTGGCATGTAAATTCCCGCCTAGATCATAAACAATTGTAGAGCCAAATCTTTTTAATAAAGGCCCTAAAGGATGCCAGTTGTCTAACTAAAGAAAAATGTTAGCCCCATTCCCAACAACATATGAAATCCAAGGCTGAACAATATTAGGTCTAAGTTGGAAGATTTTCCTGATGGTCCATGAAGAAGACACAGGAATGGCCATACTCCAAAGGCATTGGTTTTTGATAACATAAGTATGAACCCATTTAATCCATAAAGTATCAGCTTTGAGAGCAAGGGCTCATAAATGTTTGGTCATAGCAGCTTTATTCAAATCCTTAAGCACCCTAAAACCCAAACCACCCTCCTCCTTAGGTAGGCAGACATCAGCCCAAGCCACTTTGACACCAGCACTCTTCATATCAGGTCCAGACCAAAAGAAAGTTCTCAGCATAGTTTCCACTCCTTTGAGAATCTTCTGGGGAAGAATGAAGATAGAACTCCAGTAAATCTTAAACAAAACTGATCTGATTAACTAGGCTCGACCACCAAATGATAACAACTTATTAGTCCATGACTGAATCCTACTCAAAATTTTGTCAAGCAATACTTTGAAGTTCTCATTTGTTTCTTCCTTTTTTTTTGTTAGGTGTATTCTTGCTTTTAGCACATTTGTTTGTAGCTATTACTCTTTACACAAATTTCTACGAAGTTCCCTGTTGTACCCTTGTTCAATCACCTCAATAACCAGAGCACCCGTTGACAGCAAAACACTTCCTACAGTAAACAGAAGCGAAATATATTTTTTGGGTTCCACAGTATTAACAGATTCTTTAACGATCCAAATATATTTTTTGGGTTCCACATTATTGATAGATTCTTTAACGATCTTAAGATCTTGGCCAAAGAAACAAATGCAAACAAACTTATGATCCAAACACAATAAAAGCTTGTAGGAACTACATGGACTAACTTCCTATATACAGAATAGCAGTATCATCGTAGGTAACTAGCTAGCTAGGATGGTCACGAGTTGTTTTGGTAGGAAATTGTGCTCAAAAGCCGACCGAACCACAACGAACCGATTCAATTCACTACGCTTTGGTTCGGTTTATAAGAATATTAGGTTGGATTTGGGCAGTAATCAAACCCTGACAAAATCCAGCCGTTTAAAAGAATAGTTCGAATATTTGATGCACCCACCAACAAATTTTATTATCCAGGTCAAAAGTTGGTAGCTTACCGTCCAGATAGTGAGAATTTACAAGAGTGAATTTGAAATCCAACGCTTCAACTTTTATTTCCAAGTTCTTTGATTCACAACTCGGAAGCTTTTTTCCATAAAGAAGCTGTGTAATCACCTGACTTCCTTGTGGTGAACACTATTTCAGTTCATCAAATTCAAATATAAAACTATGGGGTTCGGTGAAATATCTCAATTATCAAATAAAACACATGCGGGATCGAGTGGTGGCTAGCTCTATAGCTCATGCGGTAGAGCTCTTGGATATCCCACATTGCATCCCGTGATCGAATCCCACTACCCCTCCCCATGTAATAGATTAGGGATAACGAATGACAAAAAAATAATAACACAAATAAAAACATGAGGTTCAGTTAAGATTTATAAAATTCAAATGTAAAACTATGACTGATCTCCTCTGGCATTTACCACTTATTTCAACACAATTTAGGTCCGCTTTCGGAATTGATGACAAGAACCGTTATCAACACTTAGCCGGCTTTTGGGACTGCTATGCAAGTGACTACAACAGAATTAGATGACTAGCTAAGTAACCATGGAAAGACCATACTTAATTTTGAGAGGTGCTCCTCATGCCCCCTCCTGACAACACCCCATAGCCGGCCCCACCTATTTTCCCCCAATACCCCCACCCCACCCA
The DNA here is from genome assembly GCA_036023075.1 of Gaultheria prostrata. NCBI lineage: Eukaryota > Viridiplantae > Streptophyta > Magnoliopsida > Ericales > Ericaceae > Gaultheria > Gaultheria prostrata. Next base: position 126 of record JAXBDA010006134.1, on the reverse strand, counting down.
CAAACGTAAACAACTTTCAAATTTCTCTTTTTTTTTACAGGTTCTTCTACTTCTTTTCTAACTTTTTTTTTGTTTTTTTGAATTTGAACCATTAACATAGTATTTTTTAACTTTAGTTACTTTCTA
>JAXBDA010006133.1:0-21723 GCA_036023075.1 Gaultheria prostrata | reverse complement strand
ACCACACTATTAGAGAACTTAGCCTCTCTCTCTCTCTCTCTCTCTCTCTCATCCAATGTTCCATTCTCTCACACCCCAACAACAATGAACACCCCCACAACCCCCACCATCTGCGGCAACTGCGGCGTCGAAGAACGCCGCCTCCTCCTCCTCCACCACGTCCGCCACCGCGGCCTCTTCCGCCGCCTATGCACCACCTGCGTCCTCAAGCTCCACCCCCAGTCCTTCTGCCCCACATGCTTCCTCGTCTACGACCGCTCCCCTCCCCTCCCCTCCACCGACACCGTCTCCTGCCTCAAATGCGACTCCTTCTCCCACTCACACTGCGCCAAATCCGCATCCCCGTACACCTGCCCGACCTGCGCCAACCCTACCGCCCCGATATTCGACGCGAGCTCCCGGGAGCTCGACAAGAGGGGGGCCAAGGTGCTGCTGGCGGCGGTTAGGGTCGCGGCGGGGTCAATGAGCAAGGCCGCGGCAGGGGCCAGGGCGGAGGCGGAGAAGAGGGCCAAGGAGGCTGCGTTTGCGAGGAAGAGGGCGAGGGAGGCTTTGGAGCACGTGGCGTTTCTTGTTGCGAGAGAGAAAGTGAAGCGGAAGGATTCGGTGGCGGCGGTGTCTGCTGAGGTTTCAGTTGCTAAGGAGAGGAATCATAAAGCTGGTAATGCTCTACTGTTGTTTGCAAATCTCTTTTCATATAGAAAATTTAAACAATGCACTATTTTTCATTCTGGTGGGGCAATGGCATTTTGAGAAGGAAATAGAAAGGAACTAACTTAGTGTGCTAGACGCCCTGGTGCTCGCAATGAATATGCAAATCGTATTGTGCAGAAGAGGAAAATTTTCAATTGAGATTTAACTCTGATGAAATCTTAGATGTGATAGTAGAAAAGAGCGGAGAAATGCTAATATTGTTGGCATATCTCTATTCATACAGAAAATTTTAACAAAAAAGACACGATCATTTTGATGTGGCAATGTGATTTTGAGAAGGATAAAGAAAGAACCAACTTAATGGGTACTAGATGCTCGACTCTTTTTTGACATCTGCAATGGGTAAATTAAATTGGAGTCCAAGATATTTGAAGCTCCTAAAATGGCTCTTGTGGTCCTGGATTAAGGGTGGGAGCTAGTGTGCAAAATGTTCCTATTGGCTCTGTTCCTGCTCCTTCTGTTCCTAGTCCAAGTGCTTCTTCTGGTAAAGGAAGATTTTGAATCTATAGAGCTAAATAAGAGCTCAAATACAAACTTCTTTGGCTTGAGTCTGACCCGGCCTTGAATAGGACTGGAGAACCACGGATCACATCTCTTTCCCTAAAGGGCCCTCGACTCCTCCACTACATCGTGTGTCACGCTTTTGATGAAACGGGCACACGCGATGCATGGGAAAATCCTATCATGCAGAAGAGGAACAATTGAGATTGATCTCTTATGAAATCTGAGATGTGAAAGTAGAAAACCGGAGAGAAGAACATTAGGGTGGAAGTCTTTTGTTTTTCCTTTCTTGGCAGTTTCTGTAGATATTTAAATGGGTAATATAGCAAATTAAAGGTGAGCCAGCCTCGAACATACATTCACACCATGAAGGGGTTTTCCTTTAGAGTAGTAACAGATAATAGAGTCAGGCCAAAAATTGTGTATGAATTTCTGTTTGTATGTCTACTCATATTGCTATTGTTGTGAATGCAGCTCCCATCACGGAACTGACCCGTATTAGTAATCAGCGTGCGGTGGATGGAGTGGATGGTCCTAGTGAGGTTTCAGCACGCTTGAATGCTGTAGGCTTGAGAGAGAGGGACAGATTACTAGGATTTGGGGGACAGAGTGCAGTATCGGGAACTCAGAATAATGGTGCAGGAATGGTTGTGGAGAATAATGAAAGAGCGAGAGTCAGTCCTGCTTCCACTGTGGGAGCCCCGTACATTCAGAATAATGAAAACGAGAGGTCTAATCATTTAGCTCACTTGGAGAAGAATAAAGCGCAGGGTGAGAAAATAAGCAATGGGTTGTACTCAGTTCCTCCAGTAGGAGATCAGCTGAAGCATATGCAAAATAACCATGGCACGGAAGAGAACGTGGGCTCTCGACAATAATCTGTGGTGGATTGGGAATTATGGCTACATGATAAGCTCAAGGTGGGACAGTTGGCTGTTGTTTTGCATTTGATGGTGTAGCTACTTTATTTATTTTAATTGTTTATTGTTCGAATTGCAGGTCTAGAAGGTTTCTAAGGAATATTCTGGGGTAGCTCTCTTAGTGCTTTTGGACAGAATGAGATAGCTTCTGTGAGTTACATCTGCTAGACTTAGTTGTATTTTCTAGGTACATACCATCTGTTTGTTTAGCTTGATGACCGGGCTTTTGTAGAGATGCGAAGAAGATTTTAAGATTTGTAGTCTATCTTTGTTGGCAAACTCCAATTTGATATCCTTTGTTCTGCTGTAGCTTTCATGATTTGGTATGGTTTCTATGTATGTCTTAGTGTTCTGCATAACCTCTTGCTGTCATGTTAACCATCAGTTATTTTGATTAGGAAATGGGTATTGTGCTTCCCTCATACAAGTATAAGGCAGTTGCTTATTGTAAATGATGATCCGCATGTAAGTTTACAACAATTTTTCAAGTATAAAGAACTTGAAGAGGCTATGAGGAACTCTGCCTTTCCATCTATCGCTGCCCATTACTTCATTAAAGGAAATTTGCAGCCTAAGACTAAGTTTTTGACCTCATGACACTCATTCAATCACGAAGGCTTTTGGTCTTATAACTCTTGTACAAAGCATCCATGGTTTGCTGCCCTAATCATCAATTCCATGGTTGTCGGGTTTAATGTAATAGGTTAATTTGGTTCTTCTATAGGATTTGAAATGTACGTGCTCGTGCTCGAGCTTTTGTTTGCTTTTTTATTTCCAAAATTGCTTCGTAAATGCATCGTTATTGTGAAGAACATCTGGTAATTTGCCTCTATATCTCTACTTTACGGAGGTGGTGCTCGAACCAATACTTTGAAGTACCGACTAATCTCTGAGGTACATTGCACATATAATCAGACAAGGTTCTAAAACTCGTTAGGCGCTCCCAGGGCAGCCGGGCACCTTCTAGCTTCAAGAGCCGAGTACTCGGCGCCTAGTCGAGCAATTAGTCGGGCTAGTCGGTGAGGGGCCTTCTAGCGCCTAGGCGGCGAGTACTCGGCCTTTCAAACCTTTTAGAACATTGTGATCAGGCATAGGTAGTAGCATCGAGGGTGACTGCGGAATGGAAATTAGCCATGGGTCCATTGCTTTAGATTCAAAGTTGAGAACTCTCTAAAACAAGTTGATAAGTTTCGAATTCTGGTCACTTCAGCGAACCCAAGTGGTTTTCTAGTTCCTTTTCTTCTCCGCCTTCTAATTCTTGTCTAGGATTTCGAGCAGCTTTGTGAAAAGCTAAGAGACCGCTGCCTTGAAAACAAATTGTGCCTACCCAGAGACCATCCACATCGTAAACAATATAAATTGCAGAAGTTTATTTAAAGTGAATTAGTTGCACGTCTTGGTGGAGTTACATGTCAATCATTTACTTTTTGTGGATTTCATTGGTGTGCTCCACTTCAGTTTTGAGCCTTTTTCGTTTGCTTTAGTAATTGTACGAAAGGTTTGGGCCCTTCCAAGTTGCAACTCTTGAAATTTGAACTGGAGGGAATTTCACCTGCTGCTGTTTGTACATTTTTTTTTTTGCGTATTGTTCTTCGCGGTTAACCATTTATGAAATTGTGTTCCTCAACAAAGATGGCCGGGATAAACATGTGAAGGGAATAAGAAGGTGCTGTAGGTTGAGCAGACAGGATAGGGTTGACTGGGTGGGAGACGGAGAGAAGTAGATAATCCAATGAGGCTTTGCCATGGAGAATGAGCGGTTAGCCAGTTAGCGTCAATACAAGATAATATTTGATGAAATACAAATTTACACATCAAAATTTTAAAAATTGCATATTTAACCCCTGCCGTGTCCCTTTACGTTTCCCTCTAAAAAATTATAGTGAAATAATAATGGACGCACCACTTTTTTGGCCGTGTCGGCGCGCCGACCTCTAGGAGCAACCGATCTTAGATGTGGCATTTACTTTGAGTCGTACTAGAAACCCTGTTGAGATGCTAGTGTTCACAATACAGGATCAAGGGAAATTGTGAGGTCGACTTATTCTTGCACAAGAGGCTGTATTGTTTGATTGATAGATCCCAATGTCCAGGAAGGAATAGTGTTTGCTTGATGAAAACTTGAGGCTCATGAGGGGGTGGTAGTGTTGCACCCAATTACCTCAAGGAGCTTCTACTACAGCCAGGGGCCGCTCAGAAAGATTATCAGTTTTCCTGTGCATCACCATTAGGTTAGTGGTCTTTGGAAACTCTCTCTAAGCTGTCTTCTAGGTGCACATCTCATCTTTTCATGCCTTTGAGGTCATATTCGACGATTGATGTGTTGTCTTTCTATTAGAAACGTTTTGCATTGCCTTGATGAGATTTGACAGGGGTGTCCACGGATCGGATCCGATCCGCTCAGAGCGGATTATGGTTTTTAAGATCCGGAACCATGCGTAGGTGACATACGGATGGATCGGATCGGGCAGATTTGATAGAATAAAGAAGGATTATTGGGCGGATCGAGCAAATCCGATCCAGTCCAGATCCGGAACCGCCAGATAAGAAATTCTCGATCCGGAACCGAACCGAACATTCACGGATGGGTTAACGGATGGATCAGATTGGGTGGATTGAGCGAATTAAGAGGATCGGATGATCCGGTGGACAACCATATGTCATCTGTAATATCAATGACAAACTTGCTTGACCTTGTGTGATTTAGCCCCCCTGTAATGCGTGACCGGGAACTAGCTTTTAGCTTTTTTTTGTCAATCGATAGAAGAGAGATCAATTACATCGAATATGAAGTACAAAGTACCAACCTGGGATACTACATGTGAGAGTCCACGAGACAACCAAGTCCAACAATTTAACCAATACAAGAAATAACCCGTTACAAGGTAGAAAGAAAGGAAAAGCCCCTGCACGCAGGCGGGGAGATTCGAACTCCTCCTTGTGAGATGCAAGAGCCCTGACCAACTGAGGGCATTATTTGCTCTAGTAAGATTAATTATGATTAGACAACCGTCTACCAACACAAGAAACTAACTACAAAAAATTCTCTCAAGGCTACAAACAAATGGAATCTACAACTCCACAAAAGAATGCAAGACTAGGAGTTAGTGACCCCAGAACCCAATTTTATAGAGTGACAAAAAACCGGCTCTCAAGCCACGATTAGGGGTGAAAATAAAAACCCACGAACTGGCCCGAAGTAAAGGAGCAATACACTCTTGATAGATAACAACCGGACCGAATCGGTATTTTTTTTGGTTTTTTTTATTTGGCCGGTTCGGTTCTTGGTTCGTGAGAATTTGAAACTTTAAAAACCGGTTCGGGTTTTTTTTTTTGAGTGAACTGGACCAGACTGAACCGAACTGCTATACACATATATACCTGAAAAAGGTAAGGGGCAGGGATCGAAATCTCGACTTTACGCATGTGTAGCTAAGAGGTTGACCAGGATGGCTGCAGCTCTAAACAGATTTATCAGCCGCTCGGCAGACGTTTGCCGGCCTCTCTTTCAATCCATCAAGACAAGCAAGAGGGAATTTCAATGGACCGAAGATTGTGAGAAGGCCTTGCAGCACTTGAAGAAGTATCTCTCCGAGCCTCCTCTGCTTGAGACGCCTCGGGAGAACGAAGACCTGCTTCTATACTTATCTGTTTCCCCACACGTTGTTAGCTCGGTGCTTGTCCGAGCAGATGGAACGGAGCATTGCCCGGTGTACTACTCAAGCAAGACAATGACTGGAGCCGAGACAATGTACCTTCCCCTTGAGAAAATTGCTTTTGCACTTGTCACGGCATCCAGGAAGCTGCTTCCATACTTCTAGGCTCACACCATCATGGTCCTCCTATGGCTAGGAAATGGTGAGACGGGCTGGAAGAAATTAACTATAGAAGTGAAAAATAAAAAAGAAGAAGGGAGGGCAGTGCGAGGGTAAGACGCCACACGGCCCTCCCAGGTCAATGGAGGTCGCATACGTAGGCCAACTTGGGTAGATCGTAATTCGTATTAAAGCCTATTAAAAAATTTGCATATTATCGGACTGCCTTTTCACCATTATTCCCAAAATTAATTGATGTTACAGAGGATTTCAATTAAGTCTTTTATGACATTCGACATTATACCCACAAGTCCTTATTTAGAGCAGTCGCAAAGAGTGAAATTATATAATCAAATCCATGAGGATACTCTAAGCCAAACACTTGTTTCAATATTTTGGTGCCGGTCTAAAAATGGCATCAATTAGGTCATGATCAAGAGACAAACTTAGTTGTTTGATTGACATTTTTTCAAATATTGTATAAGCTTATCAAGCAATTTAAATATTAAATTATTAACGACATTAGAATGCATTCAAACTTGTGCAATTTAAACATCATCTTGTTGGTCTGCGGATGTGGCATTTTTTTTTGGCGACACAGTTCTCATATACTCCATTGTAGCAAGACCATGTCAATAATGGTTCTTAATTAGTTTTAATTGTCGTATGCCTCTCTAATTCCATACTCGCGTAGTGAGTGAGCTCACTACATGTGTGTAGTGAGTGAGCCTCAACCGTCCGATCGGTGATCAATGGTCCGGATTGTCTTACACTTAAAAAAACACTCTTACATTTACTTTAACTCCAATTTATCCGGACCGTTGATCGCCGATCGGACGGCCGAGGGAGCTCACTACACGCAGGCAGTGAGCTCACTCACTACAGGGCCCCGGTTCCTTTTTTTCCCCAACAAGTAAGATTATAGTAATAAAGTCCAACAATACATGCTTAACGGAGGTTTTTTTTTTTTTTTTTGTCATTCATCATTCCTAATCTATTACATAGAATCGGTAATGGTGCAAACAAATTTTATCAGATGCCTAGTAATGAAATCAGATCCCTAATATTTTAATTGCTAGGCATCTGATAAAATTTGTATATCATATTTGTCTTTTTATTATGTCAGCGTTTTCCTCCCGATCATAGGATAAGTGGGCTAAAGTGTTGCACACAATAAAAAAAAGTACTGGGTATGCAGTGTGATTTCGTTAGGGTTTAAAAAATGTATTGAAATGTGTGAAAATTAAGTGTATAAAAGTGGATGAAACTGTATTGAAAAGTATAAAAATGTATTAGAGGGTGTGTTTTTTTTTGTCTTTTTTCTATGCTTAAAAATGATGTATACGACTTATCACCATAGATTTTGCGGAAAGATTTGACAAGCACAAATTAATAAAGAACTATTGATGAGATCTTTCGTTATGGCAACTATAGTTAGGATAGTGTCATTATAGAAACGTTTAATATTCTTGAAGTTTTCTAACGCCCATATGTTTTGGCATGATTTTATTAATTTTTAAGTGCGGCAAGATCTAACCGTTGAGTTTTGAATTGAGTATTTTATTACTTAGTGTGATTCCTACCTAAATTACTTCTCTGTCTGAAAAAAAGGATGTAACCGTTGTTTCGAATTCATTAAATCATCAATAAGTTCTTCCTATTTTTTCGTTGTGTCCAAGGTGTTTATCTTTTCCTGTCATGAATTCAAAACTTTGTCCGCAAGAATAATATCTAACCAATTCGTCTGCTAGAATTATAACAAAAATATCATAAAAAATGCATCACAAGCCCTCACACAAGTCATTGGTTTCAAGGAATCGAGGAGGTATTGCGAGTAGGAATGAAAATTTCTTTGGTGTTTTGGTTAAGAACAATAATTTCTTTTATCAACAAAGAAAATTTTCAGTATCAGATACAAAATGAAATCGACAAAATAGAAAAAGTAAAATATTGAGAGAGCTTCAAGAGTACATAAACTTTCTTAGTGCTGGTAAAGTGGAGATGAGAAAATAAAATTCACAATATTTGTTTCTGTAACCTGAGATAATGATGCAAATAGTACATCTCGCAAGCAAAATTTAATGAAAATGAGAAAAAACCAAATTGAAAGCGCAGAAATTAAAATTGCAATCTTACTTGCACGTACTTGCGTACGTGCACATATTTGTATAGATTTGTGATCGTAATCTTTTGATCCACACGTGTCAATATATTTATATGCAGAATTACGTGCACAAATTCGAATATAGATTTGTTTGAAAGTTTCTTTTTCGCACTCAAATTTTGGTTGTGGGTGGTAGAAAGTTTCTTTTTCCCTTTTGTTTCTAAACCTTTGCGGAAAGTGTTTGGTACAGGAAATACAAACATGAGACAATACATGAAAAGGGCATTGACAGTTGTGACACAGTGCATCGAGTTCATCACAGCTGTCGGTTCCCTTTTCATGTTTTTGTTTCACATACCGTACCAGGGCTCAAACCTTTGTATTGGATGGAAATTATTTACAGATATCCTGTCGTTTGATTCATTGAATGGGATTCGCAATTCAAGCGCAAGGTTACGTCATTGAATCATGATTTGCTTTCACAAATTATTTTCCTCATTGGTAAATTAATTGCTCATAAAAAGGTATACAGGCACATGATAATTTTTTTTTTTTTGATAAGTGGCACATGATAAATTTATCATACAGTACTTGATAATTTATCGGTTTTGCTATATAAATTGATTCTATTTTTTTTTATCATTTATGTATTTTATCATAATTCATAATTTATCAGTTTAGACTTTAGACGATCTATCTATTGTAATCAATATATCTGGTTTTATACTTTTGCAATTTGTTACGCTATTGTAACTAAATGAAATTTTTTTATTTAGCTTTTAGATTTGATTTTTTTTTTTCTTGAGTGTGCAATTTATTTTATTTGGAAGAGAGGTTTAGAGTGAGAAGCTTAAGAAAGAGATAAGGCAAACTTTTTAATTGCCTTGATTAACTATAGGAAATGATAGAAAATGAGAGATCAGAGCTTCTACCTTAGTTGGTCTTGTACGAGTATTTAATTAGTGTATTGAGAGGTTTTGGGTTCGAGTTAATGGAACAACGCATGAATACCCCTAACAGTAATCTAACTTAGGCCTAGTTTCCCATTTGATTAATCAACACTAGATTTTATCAAGGAATTTATCAACTTTCTTCCTCACTTGATAAAAAAATCAACACTTGATTTTATCAAATCTTGGTCAATATTTTATCAAGTGGGAAACTCACCCTTAACCAATATATTAACATCCTATCGTTTTTACTTGGTCGTGTATCAATATTGTTGGTCGTGTATGGTCTCTGGGTTCGAGTTGATGAAACAACATCGATACATATCCCTTGTGGTAATCTAACTTAACTGACATACTGACAGCAGCCTATCATTTTGCGGAATCCGGGGTGGGTGTTGTGCGGCAAAACTACGTAGTTTTGCGGCAAAACTACGTAGTTTTGCTTGATTTTTTGGTACACCTCCAAAACTTCCAAGGGCCTTGTTGGAGGAAGAAAAGACCACTACAAAGTGCCTAAACCCGAAGTGCCTAAATTCAAGTGCCTAAACCCACTATACCCTACCCCAAAGAGCCTAAATCCCCTAAAATTGAACCCCTAAATTAACTTTCCAAACAGGGCCCTTGGAAGCTTTAAAGGTGTACCAACGAAATGAACATGAGCAATACGACATACTTTTACCGTACAACACGGCGCACAACACCTACCGCATAGCACCTCCTGGACTTAAAAACTAAAACGAAATTTTTATTTATTTTTCTTAAAGTTGTCATCAGCTGAATCTTGGTCCACCTCACAACAGATGTCTTAAAAGAATTTGTTAGGAACTGGACAACACTGAATGTATAAGAAAAGTCAATGTATGTATATCATACTAGAAATTTACCAGTTTAATCACTTTGATCACGTCATCCAACTGTACTCAAACAGCTTTCATGCTGGTAGGTTGAAAATGAAATAATAATTTGGAAGACATACTTAATTAATAGAGAGAATGGTGGGGTATTAGAACTGGAAACCAAAAGATTAAAAAAAATGTATTACAGAAATGGAAGTATTTTGCAAAAATGATATCCTAGGCGAATGCCAATAAAAGTGGAAAATGAATGGTGTTAAATTTAGAAGATGCTTGTGACATGTTTCTTTTTTCTTTTTTTGAAAAAACTTCCTCGTGACATGTTAATCGTATAACACTTGGTTTTAATATAAAGCAAGGGAGGCAAATGTAATTCCAACCGAGTTTTAATATAACACTTGGTTTTAATATAACGCTTTTTATCCATCACATTTAACACTGTTTAATCAAATTTTAAGGTCAAGGAGGCGTATCTGCATTTGAGCATGTAAAGTGAGGGAGAGGTGGTAGGAATTTCCGGAACTGAAGGAGAGATTAGTGTATTTGTCAGAAACCTCAGGGGAGATCAGCGTTATTTACCCATATCTTCCTAACATGAGTGAAATATTTTTTTCATAATGTTGCCATCTGAAATTTGGTCCACGTCACCTTTGATATCTTAGTAGAATTTGTGAGGAATCGAGAAGGTATATATCAAAAAGGAAGCCATTTGCATATCATATAGGAAAAATTGCTAGGCACATCATTTAGAATCTTTCAGGGAATCATGGTAAAATTGTGTCTCAGGAGTGTTTTTTTCTAGTTTTTGGTTCAGGTTCTGGTTGGTATCTTACCATCCTTCTTGTTTGTTGTTTTTCCCCCTTAAGCCCTTGGCGTTTTGAATCTCGGGTCCATTTAATCTTTGTAATTCATTTTCAAAGATTAATAAATTCTTCGCGTATCACAAAAAACTCTGACCTTATCATCACTTTGTTGTCATAGGATGCCTGCATATTCAAACAACTTTTATACTGGTAGCTGCAAACAATAATTTAGAAATTAGAAGGCCTGCATAGTTCCAAGAAGAATGTCAATAAAAGTACAAGTGTCCTTTTTATGCTCCCCGGCATTGAATATACATAGACTACTACATCTATAGATTTACATACACACAGTTTGTGTGCCTAGCTTTTATCCTTGTCCAACCATCCATTTGAGTCTCTCCTTGGTGGTGGAGTATGCCTCAATCGTCCAAAAATGATGAGATAGAGCCACCGAGAATGGAGCTGGCCGAGATAGGAGAAAGTTTGGGATCATCTTTCCAGTGCCGGACCTCTAGTTCCACAAACAGTGCAGAGTTATTTTCTCTAAAGGATGATGTTGATGAGGAATGTGCCACACATCAAACTGAAACAGACAGACTGCCTGCATTTGAGAAATTCGGATCATCTTTGCGTGATCAAAATAATGGAACCCAAGTTGACATTACTAAGCTTGGTGCGCTAGAACGACATATGTTCGTTGAGAAACTTATCAAACACATCGAGGATGACAACCTTCGCTTGCTACTGAAAATGAGAAGAAGGATAGATACGTAAGTCCTTATTTCTTCCTGTATCGATACACTCATACATATATTTATGCAGTGGACATGACAGATGCTACTTTGTTCATGAGTTCCTTTTGAGAATTTGCTAATGGTTGGTACTTTATTTGGTTCTGGTAGAGTTGGTGTAGAATTGCCGACAGTTGCAGTAAGATATAACAATTTGCGAGTGGAAGCAAAGTGTGAGGTGGTTCGGGGCAAGCCGCTTCCAACTCTATGGAATTCACTCAAAAGACTTCTTCTTGTAAGTATTATTTTCTTCAAGAGAAAGTTAAGAAGTTATCATTGTCATGTATATATGTATATGTACGCATGTGGGTAGTTTTCTCAACTTTCATGTGACATCCAGTTACGAGTACAATGCATAACACAAATGTTTATGGGAGTACATACGACCAAAATACCTCTGGAGAATTCATGGGCCGACAAGTAGGGCGGACGGGAACTGTCTAAGAAGTGCATCAACGTGCCGCAGCCACTACTTTGTCTCCTTTTATGCCAAGAAAAGATCCATTGTAAATGCCTAAAGTGATTAATTTATATGTTTTCCTCTTCACAGGGCAGCATCAAGGTAATTGGTTTAAAGCCACAAGAGGCCAAGATAAACATCATTGATGATTTCAATGGTATCATTAAGCCTGGAAGGTGTGATTAGTTTGAATCTCAATCTACGTTTATTTTCCTGCACTTGACATGTCATATGAGAAGTAATACCATGTGGTTGAAATTTGAATCAGTCTGAAGTCTTTGATTTCGTCGAGTAAAACAACTCCATCTACAAATTGGATTTGATTTGGATTAATAGTGGTTTACAATTGGAAGTTCCACTTTTATTTTCTTTCCTTCATGAGTACTCAAATAAAATGTTGTCGATGAATTTTGACGTTCGGAGGTTGAACCAATTAACATATATCCATCATGTATTTTACATCCGTTTCCTTTATTATGCATTCCGAGGAAATATAGATGTGAAACATTTCATAAGCATAAGAAGAAAATCGTTTTCTTCATATGTTTTTTTTAAGGAAGATTTTGGTATTCTTTTCAATCTACCTAAGTAGACTTATCATTGCTCCAGGATGACTTTGCTGCTTGGTCCTCCAGGATGTGGAAAAACTACTTTCCTAAAAGCACTTTCTGGAAATTTAGACAAATCTCTCAAGGTACCTTCTTCTTTTATACAGTAAGAATTGTTAGTGATATTAGTTGTTCAACATAATTACACTTGCAAATTTGCGAGTTACAAAATATAGGTAAAAACTTACCGGGACACCTGCTTTACTTTACAAACTCAAGTTTTTGTGGTTCTAATTTGTGATATCTTCTTTCTAAAGGGCTGGGATGCTAATTCTTATGTCTTCCCAGTAATACTCTTGTGTACTCGGAACCAGGGGCTCTGCTGAGCGTAACGCTCGGCAGGCCTTGCTGAGTATATCTCGGCCGTCCAAACGTGTTTTGGACGGTCCAGATTTAAGGGGAGTTAAAATACCCAAAACACCATTCGACACCCATCAAATCTGGACTGTCCAAAACATATTTGGATAGCCGAAATATGCTCGACAGGGCCTGCCGAACATTCCTCCCAGCAGAGTCCCTCAATTCTGTGTATTCTTAAGTTGTCTCAAATGTCCACATATATCCAATAACACACACTATATCTTCTCTCAAGTTAATGACTTATGAAGCGATTGACTTGTGACATCCCCAAATGAAAAATTTGAATTTTGCTGGTGTTTTGTCTAGCATATGCTTCTGCGAACCAAACAAATAGTACCATTGATTCAAATTCAATTCTTTTTTCTTATAGAGTAGCTTTTAGCTTTTAATTGATAAAAAATGAATGAATGCAATATAATGCCCCTCCTAAATTTCTAGCGTCGAAAACAGATGGTGAATTGAATATTGTGTTAATCTGCCCACAATTTACAAATACAAGAAGGGTAAATTGATAAATTTCACTAAGACCCCCTAAATTATATTCAAATCACACCAATAACCCCTTTTACTCTCTAAAATCACACTGTCAACCCTTAAAGTCACTATTCTCAATATCTTCTCCTCTCTTCTCTGTCCCCTCCCGCCCAAATTCCTCCGACAACCGACAAACGGCCATGGCAAGACGAATGAAAAAGCGAGCTTCAGTGCCGATTACTATTCACTCTCAAATGTATATGAATGATGAAAAAGGTATATCTAAACTTCTTTCTCTCTCGTACTCAGCAACTTCAAAATCTAGGTTTCGATCATTCGACTCCTTAGCATCTCCAATGTTTGTTTTGGAGAAGGAAACAGGACTAGGGTTTTGTAGATTTTTATCATTTGGTAACCCTTAAGGCATAAGATTGATTGAAAACCACACACATTGTAAAATCCATTGTCCGTGTAGGGAGTTAGTATGGATATTGGATACAAAAGAGTGAGGCTTTGAAGTACTTTGGCTTTCTTTAGCTACTCTCCTTGAATTGATTACTTTGCTCATTGCATCGAGTGTGTAAGGCTAAAATTTGACGCGCTACTGCTCGATATTCAAGATACAATTTTTTCTTTTGTTCATTATTTTCTGCGACAGGTCGCTGGGGAAGTTTTTTACAATGGACACAAATTGGAGGAGTTCATTCCCCAGAAAACTTCTGCTTATATAAGCCAAAATGACCTACACATCCCTGAAATGACTGTAAGGGAAGCACTTGATTTTTCAGCTCGTTGTCAGGGGGTTGGAACCCGAGCAGGTATGATTCCTTCGAGCAATCAAATGATTATTTGTGCATTTGATTCCTTGTCAGTTGATGTTTCTAATGGCAGCTAAAAGAAATTGTTAATACCTGCCCAGATATAATGGTTGAGGTCATCAAGAGGGAGAAACAGGCACGACTTGTTCCAGATCCAGATATAGATACTTACATGAAGGTGGTGTTAGTATTTCTGGTCTTTCCTTTGCCCATGTTTGTGAAGTTTTCAATATGTTTTTATACCGGCTTTTGTTGGTCATGGAGGAATATAAACTTACAATGGTTGAGTCTGTTATTCTTCGCAAGAGGCACTCAGAATTCCTAATGACCTTCTCCAAATTCAACGCTGGAGTATCAGCTTTCCGAGGGGGAAAATAAATGGTTGATAGAGTTTGCAAGCTTAATCTTCTACAAAAGAGTTGTGAGCTAGTGGTAATTGAACCCAACAAGTAGAATTGCAACGACAGGGCCAGTGCATAAGCTATTATCTGTTACATTTTTTAGTGGTGCTTGTTCAATCATATAAAAAACTAAACTAAGAAGCATAACAGTTGTTGTGAATGGCAAGTGGGGTGATGGCCCATAGGTAGGCACCATGTACTCTTATGCATTTGACTGGTTTCAACCTCACTAACTACAACTAACACTACTGGCTTTCACCGAGCCATAAAAAAAAAGTAGCTGCAAATGAGAGTGTGATATGGCCATATTTCTACCTTAGTTTGTCTCTAATCAGGATGACCTACTTGATGGGAAACTTGCTTTAATTGATGTAAGTCAAAAACTTTATTACGTACATTAAACGCAAAAAATGTATATCTTAATAGCAGGCATCTTTCTACAAATACAGATTCTAGTTCCAGATTGCAAGATGTATTACGGTTACGTAATAAGAGCTTACGGGGTACTTACTATATCAAAACATGAGTCGTTCCCTAAGTTGGATGGCTAGGTAATCATATGCATACTGGATTTGGTTAACCTTAACTTCTATACAATTCTATTGACATGCATACTCTTAGATTTTAATTTAATAGCACAGCATTTTTATTGACTATGATGCCTTTAATATGATTAGTTTAACCAAGTGTGATCCTGCCACTAGATCTCTGCCATTTCATGAGTGATGGTACAATAGCGGATTTGACACTTCAATTGGCATTCCTGTTGTGAATCTGTTTGGTCTGGTACTGTAAGCTTCCAGTTGAGGACTAAGAGCATCTCAAAGTTATAACTTTTAAGAAGCTTACTGTAACAGATATATAATACATGCCATGTGTTTAAGTGTTGACTACATTTCTCATCTTCATGTTGTCGATGATATAGCTTATCTACGATGGCGTCTATTTTTTCTTTTACCAGGCGATTGCTATAGAAGGACAAAAGACTACCCTCCAAACAGACTACATTTTGAAGGTAGTCTTTCGAAAAACGACATTGATCTTCTTCTATCATCTATGTTGTTGTTAGAGAAAAGGTTTGTCTTGTAACAATTTTCCATCGTTTGTTTCCATGATTATTCAGATTTTAGGGCTCGATATCTGTGCTGATACACTGGTTGGAGATGCCATGAGAAGAGGTGTCTCAGGTGGTCAAAAGAAAAGATTGACTACAGGTAGTCTTCTTTTTCTTGTCTGAATAAAATATGAGGAATTTGAATGCTTGAATTTAATACTTCAGTTGATAATTCAACTCGTGACTGCATCGTGTTTGACATCAGTGCATGTGTTTGGTAGACAAGGTTGCCAATGGTACTACATTTCAGGTATATGAGTCGAATGTTACTTTGTGCATGTGTTTAATGTGCATTTGATGTCAAGTACTAAACTTGGAAAAACTTTGCAAATTAACTCCTAGCATAATGATTTGTTTTCCATGGGGTCTTCTTATTCTAAATATCCCTGAAGTAGCCTTACTGATAGCCTTATACGTATCAAATATATCAGATTAGGATTCAATCAAACATGAGACATGAATGCAATCAAAACCTTTTCCAATCTAAGATTCAATAACAATACGATTATTCTTTCCAATCTAAGATTCAATCATTATCTTTGCAAACACAAGACATGAATGGAAAATGAATTTGAGATATTTCCTTACAACAATAATATGTACATTTCTACGTTTAGAAATCCCGAGCTACTTACATTCTAAAGAAAAGATATCAAAACTATGATGATACTTGGTTTTAATTGGAGCCATGCAATTGGAGATTGTCAAGAACCTAGAACTCATCAGGAACCCATAGAAAAAATGGTAAATTTTTGCAAGATATCTCGGTATCCATTATCAATAAGGGGCTAAGGTGAATAAACTTCATGGATTGATACAGTAATCAAAACTCAATAAATTATCAAGCTGCAGATGATTACATTTATCAAAGTACGATAAACTTACAGAACAGATTCATATATTAACAGATTGACCAAATTAATTAAGAACGACAAAATTTCAAAGAAGGTAAATTTTATCAATTCAAAACTCAATAAATTATCAAGCTGCAGATGATAACATTTATCAGAGTATGATAAACTTAAAGAACAGATTGACCAAATTAATTAGGAATGACGAAATTTCAATGAAGGTAATTCTATCAACTTACACACTTAAATTCATAATGATGAATTTACCAACTTACAACTTCATCATGACTCCATGACATAGGTGAGTTAAGTATGCGGTAGTGGGTTTGTACACGTTAGTGGTTGGGATCAAGGAAAGCCATCACCTATGATCCCCTCGCTTGTGCCATTTTGTTGTTGTAGCAACCTCGAACATGAAGAAGACAAACTCACAAGCAACCTCACGGACCTCTTTCGTGGGACAGGTGAAGAGTGATATGATGAATTCGAGCCAAGAAAAACTTATTGTGATGGCAGTGGCAATGATAATCGAATCAACCTCTTTTGGAGATTTCCTTATTGTGATTCTCTTTTCCTCTCCTTACAGGCAGAGGATGCCATCCATTTCTTTGATCACAATATAAAAAGGCTTTTTTGGCCTACATAGCTCTATTTTTTTTCCATGGGTAACTAAATCAAGGTCCCAGTTCATAGAAATGCTTATACAAGCGTCTTATTGTGATGTTTTAAGTTACTATTTGATCGTTCAATCTTTGTTAACTAATAGATTTTACAAGTTAAATATTTCATCCAATCTCTAATATATATAAACTTTTTAGATTGTACATGGGTGACATGACCAAAATATGAACCAAATTTGCCTTTGATCAAAATTGATCATATTCATTGATTTATGGTAAAAAAAAAAAAAGTTCATGAAATAGGATTTATCTACTAGGAGCTCTTCAATCTAGGATAACCAAACCAAGCCTTATGTCCCATTAATTGGAGTATGCTAGATGAATCCTTTTTTTTTTTTTTTTTTCCATTGAGCTCTGTCAAACTAGGATAATAATTTAATTACACTCTTTTGATCAAAGCAATTTAAATACAAATAAACTAAGTTAATTTTGAGAAGGAGACAAATTCTGCTTGCCATCATTGCATATCTTGACTTTAAAATAAAATGAATCTCTAAAAAAATGTACGTCAAGGGCGCTATTGCCTACTCATACCTAATTATGTTTTGTAAATAAGTTATTTTTAGAAACATGATTTATCCTAGTCCACCCTCCACGTCGAGACCAAATGTAATTAATAGTAAAGAAAATGTGTACTTGTATTTTTACAGGAGAGATTATTATAGGTCCTACCAGAGCATTATTTATGGATGAAATATCAAATGGCTTAGACAGTTCCACAACATATCAAATTATTGCTTGTCTTCAGCAGTTAGCACATATCATGGATGCTACTCTACTTGTGGCACTTCTTCAACCAGCACCAGAAACTTTTGATCTCTTTGATGACATTATCATGATGGCTGAAGGGAAGATTGTGTATCATGGACCCCGCAATCACATTCTAAATTTTTTTGAGGATTGTGGGTTTAGATGTCCTGAAAGGAAAGGGATAGCTGACTTTCTCCAAGAGGTAAGTTTATCATGGTCTAAGAAGCACACTAATACAAGTATGACATTAGGTGTGGTACATTACAATTTAAAGGTATGGTGATACAAAAAAGCACATTACTTTCACGACAATAGGGACAAATCTTCGAAAACACGTTCTATGTACAACCAAGTTACGTGCATAATTTCTTTTAAAATAACTATTACTATTATTGTTGTATCACATATCTTTCTTTTTTTATCAGCAAAGGAAAATCTCATTAATCATGGAAGATCAAAATATGAAATTATTACAATAGGAAATGAAATGCATGAGAGAGCTTCATAGAGAAATATTAACTCTCCTCATGCTGCTACTGGCAAAATGTCAACTTAACCTGTAGCCTCTCGATTTTTATAATTAGACTAAAAAAAACAACAATAACAGGAAAAAGAACTAGCTGACAAGGTTCCAACTACCAAGACACGTGAGGACCACATCACAATCCAAATGCTCGGCACCCACAAACAAAATCAGGCTTTTGAGCACACCCACCTTATGAATGAATGAACTTGCTAAGCCCTTATGTCAAATATTATGTCACTTGCCCCTGAGCTCCGAAAAAATATTTAGGGACTTGATTTTCTCTTTATCATCCTTCCATTGTTTTCTACTTGTTACCTAACAAACCAATACACTTTGTCACTAACCCAAATTATTCTTGGTTCACACCCTTTTCATATTGACATGGCATCATGTAAAATAGAAAAGAAAAGAAACATAATGAGGTTATGACATAGAGGTGGAGAGAACTGACCCAAGAAATTCACGGCTGGACCCGGGGACATTGTAGTGCCCCAGATCCCTGCAGGCTGATAGCTAGCCAAACGACATAGTTTTGTCCATGTTCTAATGCCCATCTCTCTGTTCCCGTTCTCTCTCTTTTGTCTTTTTCTTCCACATACTTAGTGGTGGAGCCCACACCAATATGTGGTTGAGAAGGCCCCTGGAGCTACACGTGGCAGTGCTCCAAAATAACTCTCTCTCTCTCTCTCTCTCTCTCTCTCATCCTTGTTTGTTTGTGTAAATTTCTATTATACCCCTTCGGCTTTACCTAAAATCACTTTAGTACTTCTAGTTCCTATCTGGACAATCCTAGCCGCGGATTTTGGATTTTGTTTCAATGCCAGCCCTCCACTGCCATCCGTTTATTTGTTGAACAGAAAAGGCACATGTGCCCATCACGTTAGCAATTGTGAGGGCATTTTTGGCAATTCCACACGTGAGCACATGAGCTTTTTCTGTCCAAGACATAAACGGAAGGCAGTGGAAGGCTGGCATTGAAACAAAATCCAAAATCCGCGGCTATGATTGGAACTAGAAGTACTAAAGTTATTTTTTAGGTAAAGTCAAAGGGATATAACATAAATTTACCCTATTTGTTTCACCCCCACCTGGTTACTTTTTTTTTTTTTTTTTTTTTTGAACAGGAGCAACATTTCGATTAGCTAGAAACTCCCAAGACATCAGCAGTACATATGTTAGAGAGCTGGGGAGGGGGATTAAAACTCCAATGGACTGGAATAATGCCTCTAAGATGTGAGGTTGCCATCCAATGTGCTACCCTACCCTATAATAACTTCTAGGAACCCAAGAAAATGTACAATTAAGAGAAGAATAGGGAGAAAATATCCTCTCCAATATTAGAACATTCCCATTGAGGAACATTCTCTGTGAGCGTAGGTGGATTTCGGTTTTGTTGGTTTCTATCATTGCACTAGAGAGGTGATTTGCTTCCAGTAATTGACCAGCCAACTCTACTCTGCAAATCGTTTTCTTCTTTGATTAGGCTAGAATTTTGGAAAAAAGTTCTTAGTTTTTGGCTGGTTCTGGAGTAAACAAGAGTTTAATTATGAGCAATAAAGAAACCAAATTTCAAGGATGAAATTGAGGCCAATTTGAGACTGCAGTAGAGAGAGAACAGTATGTGACGGCCGCAAATCAGGGGAATTTCGTAGTGGTGCCTCCATTTGGGTTCCCACCAATTGGGTGGTGGTGGCTGCTCAGCATAGTAGGATGAGAAATTGCTGCGTAGTGGTGGTGGGCTAGGTTTGTTCAACCAGCAAAGTGGAAGTTTTAAAACTAGAAACCCATCAAAGAAAAAGAAGAAGTGGAAATACTTACAGCTCTTTATAAGAAAAGAAAAGAAACTGTGAGGGAGGAGAAGGATCTGCCTCTGTTATACTTACGTCCAAAACAGTGTCGTTTTGTAGGGCTGCCAGGCTGCAGCGATCTCGGGTGCTGCAGGATCCCTGGGAAATAAACTGAATATTATCTTTCTATAAAGAAGTTGAAAACAAAAGCATTGAATGTATTATTTCTGTGAAAATTACAAATCTTTTTAAAAAGGTTGTGTGTCACAACTTAGGATTGAAGGAAAAAATTAAAACATAACAAAGATTCATTAAGAATAGAGCCGTACTATATCCTGAGGTACCCGTAGTGTAAAGATGTCGTACCCAACTACTAAAATGTATAGGTTATATAATTGTCGTACTGGATGCGTATTATGCCGTACTGGAGCAGCACCCAACCCACACCAATCCATGGTACTGTAGGACTACATTTTTGGAGTATCGTGTTTCATTGTGTCGGTTAATATGGGATTATTCAAGTCTTCTTTGAATATTTTCGAGGGCTGTACAATATACTGTTTGACTACATTGCAGGTTATCTCCATAAAAGATCAAGCACAGTACTGGCACCAAGCGGAAGAGTCTTGTAGTTACATATCAGTTGATATGTTTTCCAGGAAATTTAAGGAATCTACATATGGGAAGAAGCTAGATAAGGAGCTATCACAACCATTTATGAAGTCTCGCCATATGAGTGCAACTTCTTTTAACATGTATTCACTATCTAAATGGGCACTTTTTAGAGCTTGCATGTCGAGGGAATGTCTACTCATGAAGAGAAATTCTTTTGTGTATGTCTTCAAATTAACTCAGGTTATGATCAATGCCTTCACAATTCTTTCGTCCTCACTTGTTTCTCCTCTTTCTATTGCCAATACAAACTTTAAAGTTTAAACATTCATGCTTTCGTGTGTTTGTTGATCTTTTTATCTTTAAGGCCCTGTATAACATACATAACTTCAATTCTTCTGTTTTGCAGCTCGTTGTTATAGCATCTTGCACAATGACTATGTTCTTCAGAAGTGGCTTGGGTATTGATGTCATTCATGCAAACCGTTATTTGGGTGCTTCGTTCTATGCTATCACCGTGCTTTTTTTCGATGGATTGCCGGAGTTGTCTATGACTGTTGCAAGACTTCCTATTTTCTACAAGCAGAGAGACTTGTGCTTCTATCCAGCCTGGTCGTACGCAATCTCAACCACCATTCTCAAGGTTCCTCTCTCACTGTTGGCAAGTCTAATTTGGACTTCTCTAACTTACTATGGCATAGGGTACAGTCCTGAGCTTGGGAGGTTAGTGTCGCCGAAAAGGCTTACAATTTATACATATATTTTGTTTTTCTTCATAAGAATTTTTAATTTGAGCAAGTCATGTGGTACCACAAACACCAACCCCCCCCCCC